>JAGKTI010000849.1:70451-82633 GCA_018397915.1 Birgus latro
ACACGCACACGCACACGCACACGCACACACTCACACACACACACACACACACACACACACACACACACACACACACACACACACACACACACACACACACACACACACACACACACACACACACACACACACACACACACTCACACACACACACTCACACACACACACACACAGTAATTTACATACAGTTAAACTCATTATCATCCCAGAGTTTGCCCTGCTAGATAAAATAATCCTTGGGGTAACAAATATAGATAGACAGACAGATAGGTAGATAGATACAGGAATATATTAATAAAATCCAAAACATTTCCTTTCAAGGGGAGAATAAAACGAATAATGAAGGATTTACACAACACCTTCAGCTCGAGAAATCCCTTCCAGGTTGAAGAACGGGGATTTAAGCGTTGAGAAAAATTAAAAGAATAAAGGTGCCGGATTTTGTGGATTAATCTGCGTATTTTTAATGCCTTTAATTTAGGAAGGATTTATCTAGACACATATTAGTCTGTTTAGTCTAGAACGGATTAATCTAGATACTAATTAAATCCCTTTAGGGTAGAAAGGATTAATGTAGATACCTATTAATCTTTTACTCTAAAAATGATTTATCTAGATAGCTAATCTGGAGATTAAATCTCCTGAACCTAAGAATATGATTTATCTAGAGTTATTTAAATCTCTTCAGGCTAGAAAGGATTAATCTAGATACTTAGTCTTTTTAGTCTAGGAAGGTTTAATCTAGAGTTATTTAATCCATTTAGGCTAGAAAGGATTTATCTAGATACTCATTAATATCTTTAGTCTAGAAAGGATTACTCTAGACATCAAATCTCTTCATTCTAGATGGGATTAATTTAGATACTTAGTCTTTATAGTCTAGGAAGGATTAATGTAGAATTATTAAATCTCCTCATTCTAGAAAGGATGAATCTAGATACCTATTTAATCTCTTCAGTCCAATAACGCATTCGAGATTTATTCCTTGCCACCTTCAATCAATTTCTTCCAGATAAGGAGGGTAAGTCAGTCTGTGAGGGAGGTAAAGGGAGGCTGTTTCTCTCCCTATAAATGTATTCTCCCTTTATGAGTTTTCTCTATATGTTTCCTCCCTTTGTGTGTTTTCTCCCTTTTTTGTTTTATCCCTTTTTCTGTTTTCTCCCTTTGTGTGTTTTCTCCCTTGATAATGTTTTCTCCCTTTATATATTCGTCTTGAGACAGTGAGAAAAAAGAAAGGAAATAAATATGACATTAGGTAGGGGAAGTTAATGAGCACACAGGAAAAAGAGAAGGAAAAAAGAAGAAAGAAAGAAAGATAGGAAAAAGGAAAGACATCAAGAAGGAAAGAAGGAAAAAGAAAAGAAGAAAAGGAGAAAAAGAAAATAAGAAGAAAAAGAAAAAGAAAAGAAAAGAAAAAATGCAGTTACTGGGACGTTTGGTGAGCTGTGTCTGAAGGCCAGGGAAAGTGAACACCACCCCCACCCCCACCCCTGCCCTCTTCACCACCCCCACTCCCTTTCCTGCCCCCTACACCACCCCCACCCCCACCCCTGCCCCCTACACAATCCCCATCCCCTTCCCTGCCCCCTAATCCAACTCCCACCTCCTCCCTTGCCCCTACACCATACCCACCCCGTCCCTGGCCCCCTACACAACCCCTATCCCCTACCCTGCCCCCTACTCTCTCTCTCTCAGGGGATCAGACTGGCGGACTCACTCAGTTTGAAGAGGACATTATGTATGGAGAGAAAGACTGGAGACAAAAGTCCATTTTAGTCGCCTCTTACGACAAGCAGGGATACTGGGGAAGTTTTCTCCCTCTCCCCTCCCCAGGGGGAACTGTTGTATTAAGTAACAGCAGAAGCTACTACTGATTACCGAACTGAATATAATAATCTTGTCCAACTGCGTCTTGCCTACCTAACCGTCTACCCTCTCCCTTTCTTCTGTGGCAAGCTCCAGTCGTCTTTTCATGCTTAGAAATAGCACATTAGCATCGATACCTAACTATAGTAGTAAAAATAAACAAATAAAGAAGTAAATTTTACTGAGATTTAGAACAGTGTGTCTTCACAGTATGACCTCTTTGCTGGGTTTTATCGTTTACTTGCTGGTGTGTGTGTGTGTGTGTGTGTGTGTCAAATTCCACCACCTCCTTTTGTTGTAAGCTGTATATGCACTTTGTAACCACTGACTGTAAGCAACTATATTTGTAGTAGGTGTATGTGGATCAACAACCTCCTTTGTTGTACAGTTTCATAACATTAAACATTTCAATTCATTTTGAAGGGGGGTGGTGGATCACGCCACACACTTTCAGCAGATAACTTAGAGACGTAGTGACATACATTCACAAGGTATTTCACCTACATAGTGAAGTAAAATGTATAAACTTTCGACAAGGAAAAAACAGAAGATGCAAGCGGAAGACAGCTCATTTGCAATAAACTGAGAAATCATGAAAAACTCTGCTGTGAATGTTGCTTCTTTCCCCCCCCCCCTTTTTTTAAGCAAATTATGGGGTCAGGTCCTTTGTCATGGGGAGACACGAGGGGACCAGACCCCCCCAAATATTGTTGGTGCCCCCAGACACTTTTAAGTACCCATTAAAAAAATATGTGGAGGTAAAATGTTAAAATGCGCGGGGTCACAGTGCTTTTAAACAGACCGCCAGTGCAGTGTCGCCCCTGGTCGGGCAGAATTGGAATTACGAATGTCAACACAAATCAGCTGGTATGCATCATGAGAAGTATTGTGTCTTGGGTTGTTTTTTCATCACATAACAGGTAAGCTATTAGAGATAAAAGAACTCAGAACCACTCCTCTACATGCATACTAATTGTTACTAAACATTACAATCATACATAAACCGAAATACAAGTAGTTTTTTCTTCTTTTTTGTAAGGAAGTGTGTTCATGCCTCTTTCCTACCCCCAGATATTTCTCTTATTTCTTTTTGTTCCTTATGGTGTAATTACAGCATTGTATAGTATAATATATAGATTGTAGGGTAATGTTGTTTTATAATATTGCATATTATGCAAAAAACTAAGTAATGTAGGCCATATTATATATCAGTGTTTGAAACGTTCGTAACTCCATGTTGCCAATTTGTATTACTGTATTTTCCAAAAAAATTGTTGGAAGAATGACCACTTGGGAATTTAGGGGAAAATATGTTTCAGAAAGGAAATTTTTGACACTTTTGTGGGAACTTGACTTTTTGACTATTTCTGCTTTTGCATCCAACAGATCTGTCGTTGGCCAACTTCTAACATGACAAAGCAGTATGATGGAGGTAAAACAGTAGACCTTATTCTGTTCAACTTCCAGAAGGCCTTCGACAAAGCCCATCATCAGACGCTGCTGGAAAAATGGCAAACTGTAGGTATACAGTATCTGCAAATCAGTTTACATAGGCAAGATCAAGAGCTTTGTCTGTGGCTGTATCATGGAAGTGTACATAAATGGCACAAAAAGTTCCCCAAGACATGTTCTAAGTAAGGTCCCACACGGATCTGTCTGAGGCTGACAGCTGCTCCTTATTTTCATAAACCACGTAAGCATTCTGCTAACCACTAAGTACTCTATCCTTGCTGATGACCTTAAACGCTGCCTTGGCTGCTTGTCTCCCTCCATATAAGCATCCAGAGGCATGATTACTCTCCAACAAGACATCAGTACAGTAATCTATGTGGCACTGCCATTTCATGGTGCTTCAGGAGGCTGCCATAGCAGTGGGTGTATAATGGAGGGACAGTTACTGTGCCAAGGTGCGCTTGAAGGGTATCCCTGTAGCTGTCCTGGCAGGGTGTCTCAAGGCCACTGCCATAGCAGCTGGCCACGGCTGGTGGGCTATGGGTCACAGGTTCCATGCCTGGACTTGGGACTGTGAGGAGGGGCAGAGCCTGAGGTCGGTCTCCTGTATTTTGCCCAGTTATAACAAAAATGAAATTGTGAACATTTGGGATAGGGTTGCAAGAGGCAGACCAAAAAAGACTTGGGATGAGGTCATAGAGTATGACCTCAGGACTGATGTAAGTAATGATGTCTGACAGACACACACTGAAATCAAGTGACATCCTTTTAAAGTGTATTTTTGCTACTACCAGACTGTCATATTATACTGTACTCAGTTTTACGTCTTTTATTAAACTTATATCTGTTATATCAATCCCTTCAGAGAAAGGTCAATTTGAAGCTGAATAAAATCATCAGATGGCAAAAATAAAATTAGTAAGACGTTCCTGGGCTTGGCAGGTAAAAGTTTTCTCATCATACTCACTGCTTAATTCCAGCAATTGCGGATGTATATAAATAGGTTGTTGGTTACTTAGGTTCATTTTGGTACTATATTTAGCCTTTTCAGTCCTGTGACGTATTTAATATTTTATCCATTTCTCCAGATACAGTTATTTTATTCCACCAGTAAGGATCTGTGAAAGTGAAGGGGTAAATTTAGTCGATGCATAATACCTCTAGTTGGAAAGGATCCTTTAGCTGAATAAACTTATGCTGAGGTGCCATTAGTGATGTAAAATAAAAATGCTACTTGATTCCAGGAGTAAAAAGTAGTCTCTTTTAGAGCCTGCTTGACCTCCATGCCACCGCCATCTGCAACAATGACCCCCACCTGACCAAGCTGCTGGAGGATGTATATGCGGAGGAGCAGGTGGAGGCCATGAAGAACCTTGGTGACATGATTAACCAGCTGAAACGTGCCGGCACCAGTGGCCTTGATGAATATGTCATTGACAAGGACCTCAAGTGTTAGCCTTATGAATGAAGATTACATGGTATGAAGCCTCAGATCTGGTCATAATTTGTTTCACATTTGGTATGAAAGATCATAACATTCAGAATTTAAGAACATGTTAGAAATTTTGTAACATTGCAAGAAAATGAAGAGATAATAGTACTCTGTATTAAAATTTTGAGTCATCCAGGTCAGGCGAAGAATTTGGATTGTCATATAATTATAAGCAAGCTGAGATTTACAGATAAAGTAGATTTTTTTTATTTTTTTTTTTTATTTTTTTTTTATGCATGGACGAAGGAACCAAAGGCCACGGGCCTGCATACTGTTCCTTCCAAGAAAAAACAAAAACAGTACAAAAGAGAGCCAAATTCAAGATCCGTTCAATTCGAGATGCCTGGACACACTGCGTTTGAAAGACTGGAGATCATAGAAAGTAGGAAATACAAACATAGTTTTAATGAGTTGAAGAAAGAATGGTGAGCATTTACTGGGCTGCACATTATCTGGGTTAAGATGTAAATTGGAGATGATGTGCATTGATCACATACAATACTTTGGATTTTATCGTTTAACATATTAAATATTACATAAAATATTTACAATTTTTGGTGCTGATTCAGTTCTTACTGAGTGAATATTATACCATTCAGTACTGATTAATAATCAGTACAGTGTTTAACTTACATAAGAGTTCGTTATGGTATTTTAATAATTCAAATTTTTCCCAGTTATGTGGATATAGTCAGTGCTGCATAACATTTCATATCCTAAAATGTTTTTGTAATAGTTATGGATTTTGACACACAGTAACATTGTGCTTTGCCACTGTCTGTGTTGGGAAGACGATCATTATTCTTTAATGGATACCACTGATTGTTTTTTTTCCATCCATCCATCCTTCCATCCATTGTCTAATCACATATTGTCCCATCAGGAGCATGGGGACCCAGGGCTAGGCTGCTCATTCCAGACATTTAAGGCAAGAGTGACCAGTTGCTCATCCATAGCAGCATTACATGAGCAATAAACCCCAACCACTTCACCCCTTTGAGTAAGACTTGGATAGGCCACATTAACTATCAATCAGTCAGTCAAATGACACCATGCATCCTCTTAAGGGAATCATTATATTCAGTTTGGCAGTGACACAGCTGATGTTTTATGTGGACTGAAACCTAACCCAAGTTGTGTACATAACCCTAGTGCCAAAACCAGCAGAATACATTCCAGTAAGTTGTGGAGACACGCACGTATGAAAATGATTGTATGTTTTCTTTTAAGGAATTACCCTTATATAATTACCATTCTGGATGCAAGGTCACTGTATATTTTTTTTTTACAAATGTAGTGATATGAATCTGAATGTAGATTGAAAACTTTTGTCTTTTTTCAGTGGCGTTTGAAGGATAGCTTCGCCCCATAATGCATGATACCAATAATGTGAGAAAAGATGATGTGTCACCTAGTCAACCTTGGACAGGTTTTCTCACTAAAGCTGAAAACCCTTCATTCTCATCCACTGCTACTGCAGATCCACGTCTCTCAATTTCTGCTGCCGAAATTCATGAGGACCCACAACCAAGCGCTTTGTCTGTGTAAAGAAAGTAGGTAACGTCTCCATTTTCTTAATTTTTTGTATACCCATTGAATCTTTTTGTTTAATAGCCAGTATTAACAATGTTTTGTTTATTTCCTACTTTGTATTTTATAGAATGTTCTTGTAGTACTGTAATACCTGTATGGAAATGCTGTGAAGCTCTGTTAGTGGTTTATGTCCTTTTTCATTTGGTTCACCAAACATTTTTGGTTATTGGTTTCCTTTGTTGCTGCCTTTGTGCCATGTGATCCTTTCTGCCTGGCAATGGCTGTTTATTATATCTGTTTATCTATTTTATGGTGGCTTAATAAGTATGGATGGAACTATCATTAACAGTTTTAAATTATTTTCCCATTTAATTATTAACAGACTGAACTTATTTGCAGTCTTAGCTGAGACTTATAATAGGATATAAAAGGAGGGAGAACCCAGTAGGAATTGAAAGTATGGAAAAGGCTGTAATACGTGGTTAAGACTGAAAATAGTTTAAGGTTCAGGCAAATAGAAGACATAGTGTAGAAGTTACCAGTAATGATGAGAAGGCTAGGGAAAGTGTAGAATGATTTAAAGAAGGGTACAATGGCAGCAGTTGTGTTTTTTTGTGTGGTATTAAATTGTCAAAATGGGATAAGAACAAAAGCAGTTTCAGGAAATGATCAGATGGCCTGTGGAAGAAAGTAGAAAATACTGTACAAGACAGTGTAGGAAGCCAAAGGAATAAAGTGTTTGGGGAGGGGTGAGGTCAAAGTGTAGAGTTTGAATGGTAGTATACCAGTAGATGAGGCTGGTTTAGTTGAAAGATGGAGAGATCACTTTCATAATATGGCAGTAGGTGGTAAGGGAATGGCTAGGGTTATTAGAGGTATGACTATGAATGGCAGGAGACCTGCAGTGCAGGACCTGGTCATTAGAAGGGAGTGCATAATGTACCTAATAGGAGTGGATGGAATTAAGCAAGTTATGTTGAGGCACAGTGACGAGGAGGTATATAGTTTCAGCATAGTACACAGTATCCCAACAGGCTTAAGTAGCTACAAGGAAAATACCAGAAGTCTAGAGAAAGGCAACATTGTTTTGAGAGGTACCAAATTGAGAGTATTAGAATCATGAGCACATAACAGTCAGATTGTATAGTAGGGTACCACATTTAGAGACAGTGGAAAGCATCGTGTATCATCATCATCATCATTGTTGTTGCTGTCATTATCCCACTTCTTTTTTCCCTCTCCAAAGATGGTGTAAGGTAGGGTCCAGAAAGTAAGAAAAAATGAAAGCGTGATAGAAGGAGAGTAATCATCGTGATGACCAATGAAATGAACCACACACTCATTCACAGCATTGTGTGTAAATCAGATATAAGGAGTGAGGACTTGAACTGAGAAGAGTAAAGGGCTGACCCATGAAAGTATAGAGAACCCTCACAAAACCATAAATATGTAAAAAGCTGTATGTTTTACTGATGGGTTTTGGGTAGGCTTATGATAATGGGTTCGTACTTGGCTGTATAAAAGCCTGCATAGCTTGGTAGACAAAAAGAGTACCGGTACAGTATAGTACGGTACTTATCTTGTCTCAGTGTTCCCGTGATGTGCTCACACCATGCAGGGCTGAGATCAAGTACCATTTCAGACTAATTAATTTGTTAAGTTTTGCATCAGTCATCACAAGTGACTTAGTTGCAGGAAAATTTCAGCTACATGTGAGAAAAGGGTTTTAGCTGACGGAGTTGGAAATGGAAGGAGACTGAAAGAGCACAAGAGATGTGTGTAAGGACTGAACAGCCTTTAGTCTTCCAGTTACAGGGTTTTGGAAGGCTGTGGTGTTTTTATGTGTGTGTGAAATGTACTGTAGTATTGGGTGGAGCTTCAGGGATATTTTTTAAACATTTTATGCAGTGTTGGAAGTTTGTTTTTGCTTCTTGGGGGAGGGACAGTATAAAATTACAAAAATTCAACAGATGCAGTGCTGAAACCACAAACTGTATTCCTCTTGTGTTCACAGCTGTGGTCTTTAATTTGTAGGTACTTTGCCTCTGGTGATGGTGAATTGTATTTGTGGTCTTTGATGTTGTTTTTGTTGTTGTGGCCCCAGCCACATCTGGTTATGAACTCAGTGTACTGTAAGCTGAAGTTGCCCATCTCCTACAGTTCCCCATCCTAATCAGGGGATAGGGAGCTTGGGAACATTTGTATTACCAGGCAGCATAGCAGTTCAGCTATATAGTGCCACATATTAAGGCACCCCACTCCAGCATCTATGATCTTTATACATCTTGTTGTTATTCCTAAGGTTATATATTGCCTCTTTAAAAGATTTTTGCTTGTTCGTGATTGTTAAGATGGGGGATCAGTTTGGGCTTACATAATTTACTGTTGTCTAGAATGTTTTCATAGGTTGCTGTTCTTTAAACCTGGCCTGTCTTTTGCCAAGCAGACCCATTGACCACAGGTAAGCAGCTGCTTCTGTGGTGCCATACAGTACATATACTGTGGCACAGGAAGGGGAATCTGCCCATGGCAGCAGTGTGTATCTCAGGCAAGGAGCAACAGCTACTCGTACAGTGACTTCTACTGGAGGTACCACTCACCCCCACTTGTCCTGTGTCCTGTGAAATAGAATTCGGTCAGCCTGGTGGGGCACGATCTTCTATCCATTTTTTACACGGGAGAAGTAGCTCTCCAGCAGTCTTTTCCCTCCTTCTCACACTTTCTGGAGATATTGTGAGCAATCCTGTGACCCCAAAACGATAAATTTGCGTGGTTTGCTCCCTCCACATCACAAACAGAAGATGAAAATGTGAATCTGTTCAGTGCATATCTTGTACAGAATAGATCCATACCACTTGCACTACAGTTACAAATACCAGATAACACTTTTACACATATTTATGTGGTAGGTTCAACACACACAAACACTTCTCATGTCATGCTAGGCACAGTGTTCCCCCCATCCCCCCAACAACCCTCACATTCACACAACCACTGCTACAACTCAGCTGTGACACACAAACACAACACTTAAAACACAGACCAACACTGGACACACGCTGCCTCAAACATGCAGCTGTAGGGTAATGCAGCTAAATGTCTATCTATATATCTATTGCCAGACGCCTCAATCCCGCACGGGGTGGCCTCATATCCAGAAAAGAACAATACTGTGACTTTCTTAACATCCACAAAATAGACATTGCTACTACAAAAAAAAAAGTTTGCATGCACACAGAAGGCTACTCAAACATCCACACAGACAGGACAGTGGCCTTGGAGGAGGTTGCATTACCTAAATTATGATACTCTCCTCATCAAAGATGCAATTCAGAGAACACAATAACTTTTTCAGAATGGTACTGCAATAGATTTACAGTTACTCAGTGTCAGATCTGGTCACAAACGTGAAATCAACATCCTTAATATATACATTCCCCCAGGCACCTCCCATACTGTGCCAGTGCAATACAATAACTCGAGCTCTTCTCCATAACACAACCACCTAATGCTATTGTTAGTGAAGACTTCACTGCTTAAAACAGACTTGTATGAATACAACCAACACAATTGACAAGGTCTTGACTTGCACATTGTTAGTGACACATTACACTTATATCTCTTACCGAGCACACTGCTCCCCCTCATCCCCATATGTTACATTCTGTTTGCCCACACTTTTACCTGCCACCACCTAGTGGATGGTACCCAGACTCTCACTAGATCATTTCTCTGTCATTATCACCGTAGGAATACACTTTAAAACAGAACAATCACATATCACTTACACAAATTACAAGAAAATATTCTGGACAAAATTCATCAGAAAAACTGATCAACACTTCAGCACACTTGCAACACACCTATCATTAGCGCTGACAGAAATTTAGCATCATACTTAATGCAAACAAACTTCATATTCCACAAGGCTGGAGAAGACACTGCAACTTAGACTTTACACCAGAGATTGCTCACTTCATAAAGCAACACAACATACTCAAACATGACTCCCTTCTCCAACGTACACAAGACAACATCACAAGGCTTCAACAATTAAACGACTTCTGTCTCCCTTATACCTATTACAGGATAGCACCTTGTTAAGAATAGTTATCTTTACTGTAATATATAACAGTACCTTTGTTTTGTTGGTCTTCATGGTCAGCTGATAGCCTGATCCACAGGGTCCAGGCACACCTCTGTCTGTCCCTGTAGAAGTGACCAGCTCCACCCACTGCTTATGTACAGGCATAGATATGGAAGGCTTGTGGAGTAAGATGTGCATGTGGAAATTTGTGTTTTTGGAAAGTGTGTGTGTGTGTGTGAGATGGTTAAAGAGTCAGTCATCTTGGGAGGGAGGGGACTGATGAGACAAAACACCTGTACATTTCATTATCCTCTGTTTTGCTACTTAGGCAAACTATGTCAGTATTGAAACCAAATGAAGAACACGCAAAAAAATAATGATTATTTTGCCCTAGACTCCTCCGGAATGTAAACCCAGTGGAATGCAGGCTTAAATCGCTCTTTTGCAATCCTCTGTCCTTCATTCGGAGGATAAGGAGGCAGATGGAGGACGTTTGTAAAACCAGGTAATGGGTCTGCCTGACTACATCGGTGCCACCACGTGAAGGCGTCTCCGGCACCACAGGAGTATGTCAAGGTGTAATATGCGGAATAAATCGCTAAGGAATAGGTGTGACGAATCCTCCCAAACCACCTAGAATACTGTACGGCCGCCAAGACTATCTAGAAAAGGTCTCTCAAATGTCAAAGAGGTTTCATCAGTCATCCACAGTAGTATGATCCGGAACAATCCACGTTACTTCAAGGTCTCTAGTTATACTACTGGGTTAAGAGAGACATGGGACAAAATATCAGACCGGGAAAGAGTATACTGTCAATGAAAAACAGAGTGAAGAACGAAGAATGAAAGCCGTGAACAAGAAAGTGGCGAGGTGGTGAACGAGAGACGAAGCATAACAGATGGTAAAGGAAAAACTGTGGAAGAGAAGAAGAACAAACTGGAGAAGAAAAGACGGGAAAGCATAACATATAGTAAAAGAAAAAACGTGAAGAACAAGAAAATAGCAAATATACAGGAAAACAAAAGACGGAAAAGCGTAACGAACGGTCCCATTTTTCCGTAAGGGTATGAATGGCTGTGAGATGGAAGGTAGAGTTGGGGTGGGAATTAAGAGAGAGGCAGGGAGGGAGAGTATGGGGAGTTGAGAGGCAAGGAGTGAGGGTTGGAGGGAGGGAGGGAGGGAGGGGGAAGGTAGGGAGACAAGGAGTGGGGGTGGGATGGGGCGAGGGATTGGGAGGGAGTGGGGGTAGGCGGACCTGAATAGTGGGTTTAGCGCCAGGCATCAGAGACCATGTGGCATTAATTAAAAACAAAGGTTTAAGAGCAATAGAACAGAAACTGGAGAGGAGAAAAGGTGAATGACAAGCAGAATCAGTCGACATCGCCAGAGTCGGCATGCGATGTTATGCGATGATGGTCGAGGGATACCCGTTTCAATGGCTCAACGGAGTCGGCGGGCTTGACCCTTCCAGGAATGTAAGATGGGTCGACGTCAGTGGGAGTTTCATACATGAAACGGAATGTTGAACCTTGTAGGAGCACAGGGAAAATATAGGACGGAAAAAATATGGTTATAGCAAGAAAAGTGTGTGGACAGAATACTCGTAGATGAAGAACACAGCAGTGAGAAAGACTGGAGATAAAGGCCCTTTTAAGTCGCTTCTTAACAAGTAGAGATATCGAGGAAGTATTCTTTCCCCCCTCCCCAGGGGGGGAGGTAGGGAGTGGGGATGGGAGGAAGGCAGGCAGAGG
>JAGKTI010000849.1:92653-109952 GCA_018397915.1 Birgus latro
TCCTAATTACAGATGAAATGAGGTAATGGCTCCTTGCTTCCCAGGGACGTATTCTAAGGAGTTTGAGGATCTCTTCACACCTCTTCCTTAGCGATTCAGTCTTCACATTGCACCTCAGAAACTCTTGTGTGTTAATTAATGCATACTGTGTTGATAATAAAGCAAGATAAACTATAATCTCACTGCCGGAACTAATCTCACGGCTGGAACTACTCACTTCCGGAACTAATCTCACGGCCGAAACTAATCTCACAGTAACATATAGGCAGGGTAATGCATCCATGCCAACACATACATACATACACGCACACGGTATTGCATTTCCACATAGGCCAAATATGAGAGAGAGAGAGAGAGAGAGAGAGAGCAGCTGTTGTTTTGTTGCATCGCCTTTGTGTGCCCGCAACATGCAACACAAACAATGCACTTGCTTTGTTTATACCTCTGATAATTGTTTACCTCCCTACACGCTCCGTAGCAAATGTTCTCCAGCTACTTATTTTCGAGGTTGCAAACAATACCTACCTCACTTAGCCTAACCAAACACACTCCCTCGTTAACTGCTTTGCTGCCCTGATTACGACTGGCGTGTAATGTAAGTTCTGTAATCCATAAATCCATATTACGCACTTCCTCTGCTTTGGAAATTCATTGCTTTGATACCCGGGTGATATTTTATAAAGAGAAAGGACATTATGTTTATTATATGAAAAATGAATAACAGAGACGTGTGATGTATAAAATGAACTACAACTCTGGGGAAAATGAAAAATGGGATGCCTTGAAAATGTCTTGAAAGTAGAGAAGAAAGCTTGGTATTCCCCTTCCACTTTTCTTAGCGAGTTATATCCTACTTAGATGTATTTTATGAGTGCGAGCTCCTTTAGATTTTCACCAAAGCCTGATGTCGAGTAAGTAGTATATATATTCACTGTAGCACCCTCACCCCCAATCCTCCTGCCCTCCTCCTCCTCCCTTACCCTTACCAACTCCCCCATCTCCGCCTCCTTCACACAGCCACCACACATATGATTTTTTGTTTCTTCCAGCTGTTTCGATTCTCAGGTTTTAGTAGATCAGTTTTTATCCATGTGTCTCAGGCGGAAGTGTCCCCAAGTGTGCACTCAGTTACAAAACTTTGCGTAATATTTCACCTTCTCACTTTCCTCGTCTGAGAGAGTTGAGAAGGTTATGTCATGTTTGACTTCTTTTTCTCTCATCGTCTCCAGTTTCCTCCTCCTCCTCCTCCTCTTCATTTGAGTGGTTTAGGGTGTTGGTTGTTCAGAGATGTTTTTTTGGCGTGATACGTCGGGGAGGAAAATAGTCGACATACCCAAATTTGAAGTAGACGAAATTTTGTGTTCATGACTATGTGAGGGAAGGCTGTCTGGAAAAATTATAATAGTATTCTTTATTACTGAAGGGAAAGTGTTATTATTAGTACAATATATAAAATGACTGAAGACAGACAAACAGGTAATTTTGTATGAAGCTCTAGGTATAATTTCTGTCATAAGACGAGTAGAGAGACTTCAAGAGGACAGTAAATAAAGAACCTCTGCAGGAATTTGGAATTTCTGCTGTAAGACCTATAGCAAGATCTTGATAGGACTGCAAGTAGTGATCCAAGACTCGTATATGGAATTTTTGCTAGAGGGCGATATTAACAGGACAGTAAGTAACAACCCTGGAGAGAGAGAGAGAGAGAAACCTTGAACCAGGGCGTCTAGTGGCGGGTCCAGTGTGGCATTTCCTGCAAGCGGGACTGTCTGCTCCTGCGGCGGGACAGGATCCACTCATATAGGCGGGATTCCAAGACATAATTACGATATACTTACAATATCTTCCATGTCGTAACTTATTTTTTTTTCTAGGAAGATCAGTTGAAGCGCATAATTTACTTCCATATTTCTTGTTTTTCATGGAACTACTGCTACTGTTACTACTACTACTACTACTACTACTACTGCTACTACTTCTGCTGCTACTACTAGTACTACTACTACTACTACTACTACTACTATTACTGCTACTGCTACTATTACTACTACTACTACTACCAACACCACCACTTCTACTACTACTACTACAACTACTATTACTACTATCGCCACTCCTGTTACCACTACTACTACTATCCACTGAACTGCGCGAAATAAGATGCAGAAAGGGCGAAAACCTCCGCTAAGGGAAGGTGGATGAACTGGACGAAATACTTTGACACTGAACGTAATTAGGGAAGTTAATAGGCGGAACACAGGGGCTGAGATATGTGCATGTTTTTTGGTAATGTAATGTTTTATTATTACTGTATTATTATTATTATTACTACTACTACTACTACTACTACTAATACTACTACTACTGCTACTACTACTACTACTACTAATAATAATACTACTACTACTGCTACTATGACTACTCTATATTTTTAACACATAATTACTCAGCCATTGGTGAGCTCAAGACAGGGAATATGCCGTGTGGAAAAGCGAGTGAAAAAGGCAGTACCAAGATTGTATTTTTGTATATGGGAGAGAGAGAGAGAGAGAGAGAGAGAGAGAGAGAGAGAGAGAGAAAGCATGTGTGTGTGTGTGTGTGTGTGTATTTTTTGCCAGGATGTAAGTGCGGAGCTGAAGGACATCATGCATACAGGTGTGTGTGTGTGTGTGTATTTTTTTTTGCCAGGATGTGTGAGAGAGAGAGAGAGAGCATGTGTGTGTGTGTGTGTGTATTTTTTGCCAGGATGTAAGTGCGGAGCTGAAGGACATCATGCGTACAGGTGTGTGTGTGTGTGTATTTTTTTTTTGCCAGGATGTAGGCACGGAACTGAAGGACATGCATGCACGGGTGGGTCTGTCTCGGCCGTGCATAATGGCTGTGATGATTATTTCACTGACAAGGTCCCCGGCAGAATGACTGACTGTTTGTATTCTCGTGCACTCAGGTGGGGATTGAGAGAGAGAGAGAGAGAGGCGATGGAAAGTGGAGGTGTATGCTTGAAGGGATACTTAAGTGAACGTCGCATTCTTAGTGGCGTGGGAAGGGACTTAACACCTCTTCCGTGGCGATTTATTTTGCGTATAACCTCATAGTATTCTCTTGTGTGCTGTATATATCATAGACCCCTAACACATTTTTCTAAGCGATTTATTTTGCTTATAACACCATTCTCTCCATACCTGTGTTACATAAATCCATCAAATATCGCCGTACTCTGCATACAAAACCGTACAAACTGATATTAACCAGGCATAGCCAAAAATAAATCGCTAAGGAAGTGATGCTAGGGACCGATGGTAATGCGGGCCATAGAATTCTCCTTTGTTCTGAAAATATTGCTTTAAGATCGATACGCAAATCCAGTATACAAAATAAATCGCTAAAACAAGGGTGTTACGGAATCCCCAGGCACATACAACTCGAAGGAGTTGGGGGGGGGACAGATACAGTGAGGGACAAAAGTTGCTAACCATTCCACTGCGTCGGGTAAGGAGGCTCCCTAACACCTTTTCCTTAGCGATTTATTGTTGGATATGGCTGGTTAATATCCTTTTGTACGGTGTTTATTCAGAGTATGGCGATAGTGGAAGGATTTACATAACCCAGAACAGGACAGTAAGGTGTAATAAATAAAATAAATCGCTTCCTTAACCGACGAGAATACGAATTTTAATTTAAAAGTCCTTAATTATTATAGCCGTCCTCTTCATATGAGGGAACTGGTCCACTCCCACAACCTAAATAATAAACCGTAGTTGCATAAAATTCGATAGTTCATAGTTTGGCGGTAGGAATGAGTCTCCTTGGTTACTAGTCAAATCAGCACTCAAATCTGAATACAGTTGGCCATAGACTGAGCTGAAAAAGGGGTGAAGGAGCTTCGTCAGGTAAGATAAGGAAAAAGAAAACGAAATTGAGTCAAATCAGCCGTTTTGTGTGACAACATTTGGCTATCAGCTGGGCTGAAAGAGGTTAGCAGATATTCATCAGGTTAGAAAAATTCGCTATACTCGCCCCTCTCTCCTCCCCTCACAGCACCTCCTGCTCGTCCCCTCTCCTTCCTTCCCATCCTCTTGCTCTCCTTCTCGTCCCTTCGCTCTCCTTCCCGTCCCCTCGCTCTTTCTCCCTGCAGCATGGCTTACTGTACAAGCACTTATAATAAATTACCTGTGTTCGCGAAAAAAAAAAAATACCGCGTCAGCTGGCAGTGACGAGGCTGTGGAGGAGGGAAGCAAAACAAGGAAATTGCAAAGATCTATATATAAAAATAAGGGTTCGTTGGCCCTGTGGTCTAAGTCGTGCCGCGAAACTGTCATGGAGGGCCAAAGACATGGGTGGAATGGGGTGGAATCAGAAGCGTACCGAAAATTTAAGATATGGCCCAAGGAAAACTCTTAAGAGGGTGTGGTGGTATTCACCCAGAGGTTTTGGGTGGCCACTGGCATGACCAAACATACTTCATGGATGGGCAGTGCCAACCCGGCCACCTCCCTGGCCACGCCACAGTCGTAATAGTGAACTTATCTTGCTATTGCTAACGCCGTATCCTGTAATTCTGAATGACCTGAACAAAGGGACGTCCAAGCATTTGTTCCTACTCCGCAGCTACCCTTCCTTCCACAACCATCCTTCCTCATACTGTCCCACTTGACCTGTCCACCTTATTCTCAGTCTTCCTCTCTCCTTCCACCCCTTTCACTCCTGCATTTTCCATGTCAGTCTCTTGTTTATTTGCCCCATACAATCGAATGATCTCAGTACAGTGTCTTTGCTCTACCCCTAACATTAGCCTCTTCACCACATTCTTCACGAATCCTTTCGTTTGTCCAACAGTCCCCATGTCATCGAGTTTTTTTTTCTTTCTTTTTAAATGCAAGTTTAAACAGCACTCTTTCTTGATGTATGTTCCTCTAGCATCGTTTGCGCTTCGCTACTGTGTATTAGCATTAAAATAAAATATACTAGTACTGTTATGCAATGCTTTCTTTACACTCATGCTTACATTCAATTTTCAAGTCACCGTTCTCAGTACTCTTGATAGATTCCTTCCTGTTTCACTTTTTTCCACAGTTCATCCTCCACTCTACCAACAACTGCTTAAATGTAACCACTGCCTTAATATCTGGACATGCACGATTTTCATTCGTGTACCAATTCAGTTCAAGCAACTTTTCTTCTGTATGCCTTTTTCAGACACCATCACTTCCCTCGTGCCTACATTAACTTTGATCACATTACTTATCTTTCATTCTCAGTAAATCAACTTCTCACCACTAGCAGCGTTCATCCGCAAACAGAAGTACAAACAGTTCCCATTCATTTTTTTTTTATTTTTTTTTCAACAGAAGCACAGACAGAACGCACTCATTATCTTTTCTCCTCAGATACACTCCCTAATCAAGTGTCCACATTGTTACTACACGCATTGAAAAGCCATGATGTAATTACTTAGCTATATTTATTTTCAACATACAAGTTCAAAATCTCTCCCATTGCATCATCAACTCGCATAACTTTTTTTTTTCCTAAGCAGCAGACACTGGATGGCATTGAATGATCCACCTTCCACCCCTCCCCCGTCTCCCTGTCTCTGTCTCTCTCTCCTGACCATAACTTCTTCACTACTAATCATTCTCACCATTCTGTCTTCCTTCCACTTGCCAAACCTTTTAATTACAACACTCAGCAGTTGGTTAATATGTTCTTTCCATAAACTTAGTTTTTCTTTCCTTCTCGCTAAAATTCTGTATCAGTTTGAAGGGACACAATGTATTTTAGATACACCCCAAAGCTATCTGCTTAACTACTGGCCATTCAGAATCACCCCTTTCTAATCAGCGAGGAATTCGGGGGAAGGGGGAGGTCCCATCACATCAAAACCTGTTTTTATGTACGTTACAAGCAACTTACGTGACTTTACTGTACTTGTTCATAATTTGTCTTCCCCAACCAGACAGCTGCAACATTCCTCTGTGGCTTTTCTGTTTCCTCTGGAGTGCCTTCGATGTCATACCATATAGTTTTTAAAATTCCTGCATGAGCCTGAACAATGCCAAGTGTGCTGTGGTGGGTTCATGGAGCAGTTAAAAAATGACAGTTCTGCGGTGAGGCCCCAGTATCACTGACGCCAAGCACTGGTAGCATCTTATTTATAAAAAAAAAAAATAGTAATAAAATAATAATAATAATAATAATAATAATAATCCATCCCCAAGTCGAATGAGGGGCCATGGGGATCATTTTATCTGTGACTGCATCATGCTGAGCTTGCTTGTGCATTTTTTGCTTTCAGTCAAGAGGGCTCACTGACAAAACTGGTGATTGAGGCAACAGCCAATACATTCAGTTGGGGGAAGTTTAGGCAGAACAAACTCATTTTTGTATGCAATTTTCCTTCGCAGTGTTGATATCATAGGGTATAATATGAGTGGGTCTGAAGGTCTAGGAGTTGTCATAATTCAAGAAGGTGCATAAATATGGTAAATGAGTGTGTACAAAAGCATTGTATGGCCAGCGCTGAGGCTAGGGAACTGAGTGAACCGAGTTGGTTGTAAGAATTTTGTATTGAGGAGTGTTTGACAAGGGTTTGGCACTGTTCTTTCCCAGTGAAGTGATAATCATCAGATTAACTGCACGAGTAGCTGATAGGGGGTGTGAAGTGTGTAAGTGAGGATGTGTATATCTTTGAGATGGAGTCAGGATTCCGGGGACTTGAATGGTGAATGAATGAAAGTAAGACCCAATCACCTGGGCAGAGTTTGGTTTGCTTTCTCATGTTATTTATTTTTTTATTTTTTTCCGGTTCTCTGGATCCAATATCACGCCATCCAACAGAGGGAAAGGAGTTCTGGATGATAAATATGATAAAAACGATGATTTCCTCAAGGGTTTCTTGCAACCACAGGTGTACTGAACCAGTTATTCTCTACAGTGTTGGAGCCATCACCTATTTACGTTGTCTGATAATTTTAAATCTGGCCCTTGCTAGTTTACCAGCATGATAGCCAAGTGGTTAGCATGGTAGCCAAGTGGTTAGTGTTGTTGGTTACAGTGCTACCAGCATGATACTACCAGGGTGTGAATCCTGGAGCAGGCAGTTGGTGCCACTTGACCCAGGTGTTTGTTCACCCTTTGTGGATTGGCACATTAAGTAAATTGAGTGCCAAGGGTAACACTTAGGGTAGTACCTGTGTTAATCTGGATGATGTAGTGCTTTGTATTCCAGGATGAATAACTCCTCTACAGGCTCAAAGCCACACCGTGGCAATGCACTTGTTATTAGTACTGTAGTGGTGCTCAGAATGAGGGAGAAAGCACCTGTGTGCCCTGAAATATCCTGAACAAGTCTAAATTTGCCAAGTGAACCTGAATATTCTTGTCTTCTGTGATTTGTTTCACAAGATTTACTACCTTATATTCACCTGCAGACATTTAAACATTATCTTTTAGACTGTGCAGGGTTAAGTGAAGCAAGAATAAAAAATGACCTGGAGCAACAGCCTTTTCCAGAGAAGGTAAATGTATGCTTTGCTGTACATTATGCAGCAGAAAAACCTTAGCAGTTAAATTTGTATTCCTCCAGTTTGTTCTCTATATTTTTCAGAATATTTTCACAGTGGTAAATAACCTATGATTATTTATGGCATAATGTACCCAAATTCATTTACTTTTGTTTTCATATTTACTACCATTTTGAGCATAAATGACTTTTCTTGTTCATTTTGTTTCTCTGTTAACATTGTTTCCTTGTATCTACGTCCCTTTTGCCTTACTAATAATTATTTTATGGAGTGGACTTCGTTTGAACTAGGTAAGTTTAGGAAGAACTAATTTGGTAAGGTGCATCTGCTTATAGTAAAGCGTATGTTTACGCCGGAGAATATGAAATATTTAATCAAAATTCTACTTGTTTGTGTAAAAGAAATAAGATTAAGTAATGGAAAACAGAAAGACAATATATGAATTGTGGAAACTAAGAGAAAAGAAGGTAAATAATCAGCGCACAGCATAACAGAAAAGACCACTACTACTACTACTATATTCACTAAGCCTACACTTACCCACTACTCTGTACTTTTCCTTCCACTATTCATGATTACAATAGTAATGAGTCAGATTTAAGTCTTATGATGTTTTGGGCGTAATGCCAACAAATACTACTGTATACAGAATCAAAAACAAAATTGTAAGCACCGGGCGGTCCTGGGTGTTATTGTTTTGTTCCAATAATGTTATGGAGTATATGCCTTGGTGTAAAACTTTTTAGGCTAAATCGCTTTACATACTATCAAAGTTAATAAACTAAAGTGTGCAATATTACAGTACTAGTTCCCTTTTTATATTTAAAAAATATGTGCTACGAAAGTTTGATTTTGAAAATATTTCATGTTTTATTTGAATATCATAGAAAACGGAACCTTATAAATTGAGGGGAATTTGCTTAGTCCTTCATTCTAGTTGTGAATTTCTCAAGGGTAAGTCATACTTGTCTTGTGCTCTCAAGAATCTGTTTTTAAAGAGTAATTCGTTTGTCGTCGTGTCAGACAAACTTTTGTAATTAACATTTATAATTTAGTCATTTTGATAAATTGACTATGGTCAAAAATCGGTTAAAGGGGGCCCACCCTATTCGGATAAATCTGGTTGAACAACATCCCGGTTGGCGGAGATCGGGCTACTTGATCAGGGCAAAAATAGGTTGGCTTTGGACGAACTTTTTAGTGGATTCCGGATCATCAAGAACATTTATATCCGTTGCGACGGCCAAAAAGTGTGGTCTGTGGAAAACAACCACGAAAGTTGAACCGAGTAAGGAGTTGGGTAATGTTACAGTGGTCATTGAGGATACCACCAAAAAGCGTATCTAGATAAGGCCCTATGTTGAGGTCTTGAGCACCCTTAATGTGTCAGTGATTGGACTAGATGTACTAGTATCATACAGGTGCCGTATTAAGCACATGAACAGATCTAAAACCTACTTACAGCTGAATGACATTACCACTGTTCCCAGGCCTACTTGGCCAAAACCGTCCATGATCAACGTTAACGGTGAAGTGGCAGAAGGGATATTTGACACGGGCGCGTCCCACATCTGGTTGCCGGAATGTATGGGGAACCGATGCCATTTGAAATCCGTGAACCTGCCCGTGCCAGAGGAAGTGACGGGACTTACCCAAAATTCCGTGTGTAGCAAAGTTTTCCTTGCCGTACCGATCAGTTTTGAGTCGAAAACGCTATCTGCGGATATTAAGGTTTGCGATGAGCACCCGGATGGAACATTTGGTATGGAATTTATTCGGTGCTTTAAAAATGCTTTGTTTTCCAAGGACAAAGTTTCATTTACTTGATTTTACTCAATATTCTTACTATAACCTCCCCGTCACTTGACTTTTGTGATTTGAAAGCTACACAACAGCATTATCGGCCACTTCACCGCACGCATTCTGAAACATGGACGCATCACTGTGGTATACGGGGCACCTTGTATAAATAAGTCCAAGTATTGTCATATATTGGATGGTATACGATATTTTTTTCAGGCAAGATGTTAATAGATTCATGTGTTTGCAAAACTCGCTCAGTTGCACATCGATCGTACGCCAGGAGTGCCATACTCTGTTTTTTTTTTTCTCTGGTGGGAAATTTAGTTCACATGCTTCTCCATCACTTCATACTCATTAATGGATTGTACGTGTATTTGACTGTTACCAGGTTTGTTTGGAATCTATATCCTCGTTCAATAGTCAGTTCGCGTCTAGCAGCGGTGGCGGTAACAACAACTTCTCTCTCCACCATGGCCTCTTCCTCTACCGCTACAGCCTACGACCCGTCGAGGGGGGCTAACTCTAGCAGTATCGGGCCTGAAGGAGGAGTGCAGTCCATCAAAAGCACCGTGAAGTGGTACAGTGTGAGGGCGGGGTACGGGTTCGGCGCCAGGATCCTGGTGTTTATTCGTGCACCGTTCCGGGATCACCTCTCCTTCTTCACGGCGCCCCTCGCTCTCGTTAAGCCAGGGCGGGACGGTCGTTTTCCACATCGTCCAGACACCGAAGGGTCCCGTGGCTAAGGGCGTCACCGGGCCGTGAAGGGCGTTGCCCATTCACGGCGGCGCCCCTCGGCCCCAGGAGGTGGACGAAGCTAAACAACAACGTCCAATAGTCTGCTTATCTGATGCTGCCTACTTGGCCTATCTATCTGTGTCTCTATAGCCAGCCGCCTAAATCCCGGAAGGGGTGGCCACAAACAAACCACCTCCATGTTGCCCTGTCCCTTTCCATTTCGCTGCCTTTCCCCCAACTTACACCTCCCCCCATATACCTGATCACTCCTCTACTATCTTCTGTGACATTTAAGATTCAAATATCACCATACTCAGGATAAATACCATACAAGTTGATACTAATCAACCATATTCAAAAATAAATCGCTAAGGATGAGGTGCTAGGGAGCCTCCTCACCTGATGAGAATACGGGCTCAGGGTTCTAATAACAGAACCGTGTGAAACTCGACTCGCAACATCCGCCCTTTCAAAAAACCTAACCCGTTCACGTACATGTATTTCCAAATTCCTGCCAGTATAGAATAATCTAATTCTCCTCAATATATTCTACGGACTTATGGATTAACCTACATTGGGAACAGTATCAAAAGCTTTCTTATAATCATGAAAAACCATCCCCCATTCAACCTCATCCCCCCAACTTCTCAGCTCCTGAACCCCCATTCAAAGTCTGTGTCCAGTCTGCCAGTTTCTAATATGTTTGAGACAGGACATTTTTCACGAGCCCATGTTAACTTGGTGTTGACAAATTTATTCCTTCTTTACATCCAGTTACCACATCTCTTCTACAACTTACCATGATATTTTTATTTCTCCCTTGCGCAGGGAAAAGTGTGAAGGTGTGGTAGCTGGGTGGGTACTGCATCTACGTCTCCATCCAGTTAAAAGGGACACCATTACAGACTCCATTTCACCCCGTGATCTAGTTATGGTTACCACCCCCAGAGTTGTCAGTTATTTCCTCGGTTAAGGAAACAGGTTCTCCACTCAGTGTAGAGCCGCCTGCAGTGGAAAGAAGAGTATTAAAACGTAACAGGAAGGAAATGGACACAGGAAGAGAGCAAGACAAACAGAGAATGATAAATATGAAGGAAGAAGTAGGCAGCACAACATCAAATGAGGGAAAATAGCCACCGCCCTACCTTTTGCATCCTAACCTAAGCAAAATTTCAATCCATATTCCTTCCTCTCTGTAGATGGAATTTCTTGATTTTCCTGAAGATTATGCACAATTAGACCCTTCCCCCCCCCTTTCCGTCTTCCATTACAGTTTCTGTGTTGGTTTTTACTACATCCTTGGTGGTATGATTTATTTTTGACTTCCTGTTTTCGAACTCAGTCACTGTAGAATTTGTCTTCAAAAAACTTAGAGAAATTTCTGTTTTCCTTAACCTGATCAAACTTTTCCCAAACCTCCACTGTGGACTGTTACATCTTCATTACCTTTCCTTCCTTCAGTATATGTGTTGTGTGTTGCGACTACTGGTGTGATGATACTGGTGTGTTGCTGGTGTTGTGGGTACTGGTGTGACGTGTTGCAGGTGCTGACTGGTGTAATAAATACCGGTGTGTGTTGCGGGTATTGGTTTGGTAATGTTTTGTGTTGCGGGTGTTGACTGGTGTATTGCGGGTACTGGTGTAATATTACTTTGCGTGTTGCAGGTGTTGTGGGGACTGGTGGTGATGGTGGCGGTGGTGGTGGTGAGTGGTGAAGCAGAGGCTGGTGGTGGTGATAGTGGTGGTCTGCGGATACTCGTGCTTCACCCCATGTACGCAGCCTCGCACGTGCTCACCTTACGTGCCCTGGCCCTGGCTCTGGTGGCGCGTGGTCATCAGGTACGTAGGCGAAAGGTGGCTCGTTATAACAGTTCTTCATTTTTAACACTACTCCTCCTCCAGGCCGTCCCCACAACATACAAGATGAAAATCGTCTGTTGTTAGCAAGAATAAAACTCAGGGTGTTAATATTCAGCCTAGGAGACCTCATCATAGTGAAGGGGTTGAGGAAGGCTGTGTGTGTGTGTGTGTGTGTGTGTGTGTGTGTGTGTGTGTGTGTGAAAGAGAGAGAGAGAGAGCGCAATCACCCAGCACTCCTCCTCATACTGGCTCCCTTCGTGTCTCTTCGCCGCACTGTTGCATCTTCATCTCGTTTCTATCGCTACTTCAGTGGTCACTGCTCCTCTGAACTGTCTGCTTGCATCCCTCCACCACTGCAGCGGGCACGTACAAGTAGCACCCGTTTATCAACAAACTCTCATCCCTTTTCTGTCCAGCTCTCTAATGCAAAAGTTAACCGCTACTCCCAGTCTTTCATGTATGCACCAGGTCAACTATGGAACTGTCTCCCTCTGTTTTTCCTACTTCCTACAATCTCCAGCCTTCCAAACGCAGTGTGTCCATGCATCTCGAAGTGTATAGAACTTGAATCTGGCTCTCTGTTGTCTTAATTTTTTTTTTCTTTGAGGGAGCAGTTTACAGGCAACTGGCTTTTGGCTCCTTCGTCCTTGCATAAAAAAAAAAAAAAAAACATCTCTCCTCCAAACAACGCTTCACACACACACACACACACACACACACACACACACACACACACACACACACACACACACACACTCGCTGGCGCAGTGGTAGCGTTCTCGCTTGCCATCTGGTAGACGGGAGTTCGCGCCTCGCTCAGGTTGCGAAAAGTTTCACTGACGAAGTGGGTGGTTACTGTCCTCCTTGAGCAAGGGGATGGGTGTGTGCGTGTGTGAAGGTCACAGCCTTGCCCATAGATCTGACTATATGAGCTCTCAGCTCCCTTCCGGGAGGGTAAAAGCTGACGATCACGACCATCAAGTGATCCTGACCGACCCGGTGAGTTACACACACACCTCATGCACCATACTGTTACAACACAATACAGTCCTTCCAAATAACCTCAACAAAAGATATCTGGGAGCGACTGGTTGAAGTGGCCAGGATCCTGCAGTCAGCTGGCTTCACGTCCATAGGATCCTGAGACTACAACAGCAACAGTGTGGTATGTGTTTGTGGTAAAGGTGGTGTGTTGGGAGGAACCACACCACTACCACCCCCTCAGGCCACACCCCAGCACTAGTGACCGTGTGGTAATAGTGTGTGTGTGGTAGTAATGTGGCGTTTGGTGCAATGTGTGGTAGTAATGTGGTTTGTGGTGCAGGTGACGGTGGTTCGCTGGGAGGACACACACCACTACCCCCTCAGCACACACCCCAGCATCAGCGAGATTGTCCTCAGTGTCAACAATTCGGACGGATCTGTACCTCACATGACTGTCAGCGAGAGAGCAAGGTCAGCCTATAATTACTCCTGTAGTCTGTCACTCAGATTCATCAAATTGGCATCAAAAGGAATAAAATCTGCACCAAGTTAAGATGAAAAGGATATAGATTCTGAGTTAGGGTCAAAAGAGTACAGTTGCCTCCCTCCTTCAGGTTCGTGATGCCCCAGGAATTGATGTGGGGGCATGGTACTGACTGGAAGGCCCTGCCCCTGGATGGGTTCCTTACCGTGGCCGCCTTCTGCCGTACACTGCTGCAAAACATCTCCCTCCGTCACCACCTCCGTCGCCAGCGCTTCCACGTCGCTGTTGTTGACCTGATCTATAATGAATGCAGCCTTGCCCTCACACATGAGCTGGGTCAGTGTGTGTGTGTGTGTGTGTGTTGTAATAATAATGATTATAACAATAATAACAACAACAGTGTTAATAATAGGCACAAGGGTACACACCACCTAATCTACCTCACTGAGCTTCGAACTCGTGCGGGTCTTCCATATGGCGTGCATTGAGCTACACTTGATAGGAGATAGAGCTCACCTACCCCCAACACCCATTCTCCACATTTCAGCACTAGTACTCACCGTCCATACTGAATACAAGGCCGGGTTTTACAGGTGTGCCGGCGATTGGGTACTGGGCCTTTACGTTCTCTGGTGGTGAGCCTCAGTACACAACAGCCTTCAGTCCGCCGTCATCAGTACCTGTGATCCTCTCCCACTACCGAGATGTCATGACCTTCCCCCAGCGCCTTGCCAACCACATGCTCGCCCTCGCCAGTCACATCGTCATGCAGGTCAGTCATCACGCCACGCCACACACAAATTCACTCTGTCCTCCTCCTCCTTCCTGCACTTAAAAACTCCTCCTTCCTGCATTTTAACACCTTCCTCATACACTTACCAGATCCAGTTCCTCGTGACGGGGTATCAGATCTGGCGCCACCTGCCGTCCTGCCCGTGGCCCTCTACCCTGGTGGCTGAACTGTCGGGCATGCTGATCAATTCCCACCCCGCCCTGGACTACCCCTGTCTCCTGCCCCCGTCATTCATCAACGTTGGGGGCTTACAGGTCCACCAGCCCAAGCCTTTGCCCCAGGTGAGAGAGAGAGAGAGAGAGAGAGAGAGAGAGAGATTGTGTGTGTGTGTGTCGCTGGAGCTGGAGGATTGGATGTCTGGACCAGTTGAGCAGGAGCTAGCAAGTGACTATATGGAAGTGAATTACTGAGTGTGAAAGTAAGCCAGTAAGTGTAAACATAAGCCAGCCAGTGGATGTGAAACTGAATCAGTGAATGTGAAAGTAAGCCAGTGAGTGTGAAAGTGAGGTAATGAGTTTGTTTTTTTCCCCAGGATCTAGAAGAATGGGTGTCCGGGTCAGGAGTGGCGGGCACCATACTTTTCTCCATGGGGTTCATTTTCAACCCTGACGTGGTCCCTAACACCGTCATGCACAACCTTATGGTGGCCTTTGCTTCACTCCCACAACGGGTACGCTCAGCATTAGCATTTAAGCAGCAGCAGCAGCATCTAAAATCATCATCATCATCATCATCAATATCATACGTTAACACAAAATAATAATAATAATAATAATCATCATCATCATCGTATGTTAACACTTAGTAACTACCATCTCTTATCATAACCACCACCATTATTATCTAAACATGATGATGATGGTGGATGGTGTTACTGAAGATGAAAAAGAACAACATGATGTTGATGGTGAAGAAGAAGAGGAAGAAGAAGGAGGGAAGGGAGGAGAATATGATGAGGAGGATAATAATAATAATAACAATAATAATAATAATGATACATCACTCACCTTATAACTACCTCTTCTTTCAATCCTCGTGTAGTCCAACCAACTTCACATTCCATCCAAAACCACACAAATCTTTTAATATCTATCAGAGAGAGAATCATAGGAGCCATAATGTTAATACAAGAACTACTTTCCTCTCTAATGGCTGGGATAACTCTAGTGGCGGTATTTTATTTTAGAGAGAGCTAGGTGTGGTTTCAGTAATTTTGGAGATAGTAATGGGAGGCTGAATGTTGGTGAGAGAGAGAGAGAGAGAGAGAGTAGTAGTGTGAGTGTGTGACGGGGGGAAGAGTGTGAGACTATGGTGGAAATAATGTCTTCCTGTCATTCAGAGTAGAAATTTCACACAAGACCCATAATTTCACACATATATTATCTTCCAGGCCTTCTGTCTTGTGTGTTTATATGCGTATATGTACGTATGTGTGTGTACGTATTTGTGGATGTATGTATATTGTGTATGTGTATGTATAACCTTTTTTTTTTTATTTAACGTAAGGGTAAATGTCTTCCATCGTCCATAGAAACCGAGATTACTAAGGGTGTTTAAAATGATCGTATCCAACCTTCTAACTGAGAATTATGAGCTTCCTGATTCAATCCAACTTATGACAGAGCTGGTAGAGAGAGAGAGAGAGAGAGTTTTGATTATACGCTTAAATATCTGCATGCCCTTGAGAAAGCAATTCTATGAGAAGGTGCAAGCTTCCTTTCTTCTTCCTGGTCTTCTTCTTTTTCTTCTTCTTGGGGAAAGCTTTTATTCAAATCATATCCACGCCCATACCAAGCCTCTCCATTCCACCACCACCCCCTCCACAACCACCTGCCCATCCCTCTAACAACACCTAATTTATTTAAACCAAAGAAAGCAAAAGCAATCCTAACCTAACCTGACCTAATCTAACTTACTTTGACCTTACTTAATCCACCCAAACCAAACTTACCCAACCAAACCAAACCAGACCTGACAAACACACATCCAAACATATAAAAATTCGTAACATAATCTAGTGTATCAAAGCCTTACCTTATCAAACTAGACCTAACCCAACCCATTCTAACCTGACACAGTCTATCCTGTCCTTACCAAACCCATTTCAACCAAACCAAACCAAATTTAACCCAACCCAACCCAATCCAGTCCAGTCTAACATAACCTAACCTAGCCCAACCCAAACCAATCCAGTCCTACCAAACCCAAACAAAGCACAACACAACACAGCTTAATCCAATCCACCCCAACCAATCCCATCCCATCCCATCCCATCCCATCCCATCCCATCCCATCCCATCCCATCCCTGCCTAACCCAGCCCAATGCAACCCAACCCAACCCAATCCAACTTAACCTAACCTTACCTGTGCTAACGAGTGTGTGCCCCTACAGGTGTTGATGAAATACAACTCGTCCTACACGGCAGCCCCTCCCAATGTCAAGATCATGGATTGGGTGCCACAGCAGGATGTCCTTGGTGAGGGTACACACAAATTCACTGTTCTATAGTTGGTTTATTTTCGACTGAGAAGGATCCTTAGGCCTTTTCAGCACAGTTTATGGCCATGTGTAGTCAGATTGGAGGGTGGGTTTGACTAGTAACCATGGAGATTCATCCCTACATCATAACTAAAGTTCATCAAATTTAATGGACTATGAGTTAATATGCAAGTTGTGAGAGGCGCCCCGGTCTCTCAGATGAAAGTAAACAGACTGATTTCACAGTAACTTGGTGTGCAGTACTTGGTAAGGACTCGTTCACCGTACTAATTCACTCTGCTGATCCACTGTGTAACTTACTACGTGTATCTGCAATGTCACATTCACTGTACACTTCACAGTAACGTGACGTACTCTGTTAGATTTGGCTACGTATAAATATGGCCACACATTCACTGTAACTTGGCCTAAACTTGCCATCTCTCCATCTTGAGTGCTGAGCTGTAGCAATAAATTAACACTAGAATAAGATGCTAGTCACAAAGAAGTGCCATGGAAAGGATGTAGAGCCGTAGCATTGTCTTTTTCTGCCACTGGCCTGAGGGAAGTATGTTGCACAAGGATGAAAATCTGGGCCAAGTTAAGGTAGAAGAAATAGAGAAAGCTTAATGTCACT
>JAGKTI010000850.1:0-25980 GCA_018397915.1 Birgus latro
ATATACCCACTGATCCCTCGGTTATTGAACACATGGGTAATAGAGGTTTTCGTTATCACTGCTAGATGAAAACCTTCACTCCTGCATTATTGTATATTTTTTGGCGAAAAACTACTTTGAGTACCTGAGCTGGTTTCTGCTGAAAATGATGGTACAAAATCTTTGATTTCTGATGGCTCTGAGGGATTCCAAGTTAAGTAAAAGTGGAAGAACACAAGAAATTTGCATCCTTTGCCCTCCTATCATTTGCCTTGACAATATTTACAGAAGCCACACAGGCTATTTTGCCTCTGTATGACTGTTAGAAGGGTTACTGTATTTTGCAGCATATAAAACATTGTTCCCCCTAAAAAATACACTGAAAGCTCCCCATGCATCTTCAAAGATGAATGTCATGAGGTTAGACTGGAGTTAGCTCTGGCTCTATTCAAAACAGTCACATATACAGGTAGTTATCCTATAAACTGCCTATCATTGGTAAAATATACGATAAAAAGTATTTTTATTAAACTAAAACTGTTGATAAATAAGATGCACCCAAATGTTTACTCAGATGATTTAAGAAAAACTTCTAGGACAGCAACAATTCTTGTGTAACCAAATGTTTACTCAGATGATTTATGAAAAACTTCAAGGCCAGCAACAACTCTTGTGTTGACATACTGACAGTTCTGCTACCTGGTGTCTGCTGGTGAATATAGCTGAAAGTTCTCAATGCAGGCATGGATTTTTGGGAAGAACAAATGTAACTTATCATGTGACTTGAGGATAAACCCAAATGAGTCAAGCTCAAAAGAGAAGAAGAAGGGTAGATTGAAGCAATTTATGGTGTACATATATATGACTGTGTTACAGATTTTCATTTTCATACAGTAGACTGATGGATAGTGATGAACTGAGATACTGAGAAGTGAATATGTATTTACAAACTCACCTGGTTCAAACTCAGTACAGAGAAAGAAGGATGAGCAGAAGTAATTCGTAGAGTTTAAATATGGCTGTGAAACATATTTTCCCTATTTTCAATAATAATGACACTATTGACTGATGAACACTAATGAATGGAAATACTGAAAGGTGAGTGTGCATTAGTGTGAAAGTAACTACGTCATGCTAAGGTTGTACTGGGTGTTGGTGAGCAGTCAAAAACTTTTTTCTTTAACCCTGCTCTTCCAAAATTTGGGTGTGTCTTACACAGTGCAGCATGTTAATTGTAACTATATAAACCAATGACTAATATATGTATTGGGTTTTGTAAAATGAACCAACCGTTAAGTTGTGAGCCCCTACAAGGATTTTTGAGGAAGGGAATAAACAACAGATGCTGTGAGCATGAATGTCTCAATGATCCCCCCTGTCCATACGCCAAAATAAACCGCCTAATTGCAACATGTGGCGGCCAGGAAGGGAAGAGTGGAACAAGGTGCAAGCTGCAGAAAGTACAAGGACCAGGGCTGCAGAAGTGAAGAACCTAGGTATGGCAGCCATTGCAGTCCAAGTTCCACCAGTGGAAAAGTTTTCACCTGAAGACACATCAAATCAAGGACAAAGGTGAGAGAAAAGGGAGAAATATTTTGAGTTATATGTAACAGTGAGTAGGTAACTTCTGATGCACAAAAGAGAGCCCATTCTGTTGTATACAGCAGGGGGAGTCGTGAAGGACATTTTTAAGAACCTAAAAGCAACAAGAAGCTCTTATATGGCAACAGTGAAGACTCTAGATGGATACTTTGTGGCCAAAAAAATACTGCTTATGAGAGACAAGTATTCTTCCATTATGCAAGTCAGACTTCCCAGGAGACTTTGGATAGTTTTATAACCAGACTAAGTTAAGTATGTCATGTGAATATCCAGGTGACCAGAAAAATGACATAAATTTAGATTAAGTTAATGAGAAATGCAATTATAAAGGCTATGTGACAAAATGTTATATAAGAAAGATCTGGCTCAGAAGATGATTTTAGATATGGCAAGATTCCATGAGGCAGAAGGCAAGCAAAACAAACTGACCAAAATTCAGCAGCTACCTCCCATTTAGCAAACTGGATCTGGTGGATGAGACCACGACATGGAGGAACAGGATGTCAAGGCAAGGGTTAAGGTGGCAGCCGAGGATGTGGTAGGGGACAACTAAAAGAGGAAAGACATGGATAGGTCACATCAGAATCTGACCCATGTTGGAGGCATGACCAGACAGGACATTTCCAGTATAAAATTATGTATGGTGGCAAGAAACGTAGAATGTTTCAATTGTCACAAGAAAGGACATTTTGCAGTTATGTGAAAGGGGCTGAGACTAGAGGCAGGATGAGGTGCATCCAAAAACCAGTGAGTCAATGAAACTACAGACCTGCAAGAACAATACAGTATATAAGATGGGGAACCATAACAGAGAGGGGTCTAACTTTAGATGGGGAGGCAATAAAAACCAGGTTAATTATGTACTATACAGACTTATGATGAGAATTTATCAGATGACTCAAACGACTGTGTATTCAATATGAGAGATTTAAACTAAGAAGACCTAGCAATGATAAGAATTAATGTCACTAGGTATTCAGTAGCATGTTTAGTACATTCAGGTTCTTCCTGTAATACTGTGAGTCAGGAAACTTGGAAATCCTAACAGGTAGATTAAGAACCGTGTGATATCAAATTGTACCGGTATGGGGTGGAAACAACTTAAAGGGTGAAAGGTAAATTTGCAGCCGGGATTGAGTACAATGACACAATCATAAGATGTGAGTTGTGGTAGTCCAGGGTAAAAGTGTAACATTACTTGGAGATAGCTCAGCCATGGAATCAGTGTCCTTAGAACTGGTGGTACTGAATGTGGCTACCAGGAAAACAATGTTAATGTCATGAGTATCTGCAGGTTACGTTCAAGAAGTGTATTACTGGACTGGGTAAATAACAAATTTTCAGCTTAAGTTTCAGGTGGATGAGAATGTTAAGTCTGTAGCACAGCCAGTGAGAAGAATTCCATTTACTCTCAGGGTAGGAACTGAGAAAAAGCTGCTGGAGTTACTGGAGCCTGACACTGCTGAGCTGGTAGAAGGGCCAACTTCTTGGGATTTGCTGCCAGTGGCAGTTCCCAAGCCAGATAACCTACAAGGCATCAGGCCATATATTGACATGAGAAGGGTGGATGAGGCAATAATAAAAACCAGACACCCAATCCTTACTACTGATGAACTGTTGCTACACATGAATAGAGTAAAAGTATTCTTTAAATTAGATCTGAAGTGTTTCTTTTCAACAGACTAAATTAGCACCTAAAAGAAGGGACATAACTACATTTGTAACCCACAGGGGATTATTTACATTTAAGTGACTGATGTCTGGAATTAGTTGTGCATCAGAGATATACTAGCATATACTGCAAGAGGTATTCCGAGGACATGAAGAGGTTAAAGTGATAGCAGATGGCATCAATGTGTGTGGCTCAAATCAAACTGAGCAAAAGGAGAGACTCAAAAGAGTTTTGAGTAAGTTGTGTCACTGTAACCTAATAGTCAATCCAAAGAAATGTAAATCTGGAATGAATAAGCTTGTGTTATGGGTCATGTGTTGTCAAGCTAGGACCATCAGATAGTAAGATGATGACAGTTATGGATGCTAAAAGGCCTGAAAATGTACTGGAGGTAAAGAGCTTCCTAGGACTCAATGGGAACTGTGGTAGATATAACAAAAAATTAGCTACTAGGGATGAACCCCTAACAGTCCTGACAAGATTCAATCAACCCTGGGCATGGGGGGAATCACAAAGGAACACTTTGTTGACTAAATGCATCAGCTACCAAGTTTTCAAACCATGGCCTCGTTTAATCCTAAATTATGTACTCAGTTAATTGTGGATGCTATTCCTGTTGGACTAGGGGTTATTCTGTCATACAAGCAAGAGAGCACAAATTTTCAACAAGTACAGTAATGTATGCTAACAGACCATCGTTAGATGCAGAAAGGTGGTACTCTCAAATGAAGGAGGTGGTGTTGGCAATAGCATGAGCCTATGAAAGGTTGAGACTGTATTTGTCTATCTATCTATTGCCAGACGCCTTGATCCCAAACGGGGTGGCCACAAACAAATCGCCTCCATATCACTCTGTCCCCTGCCATTTCACTACCACGCTCCCAACTCACACCCCCCTCTCTCATATACCTCTCCACTCCATCCCTCCATCTCATCCTCGGCCTCCCCCTCCCTCTCGCCCCCTCCACCTCACTCATACACTCTCCTCGTCAATCTTTCACTCTCCATCCTCTCCACATGCCCAAACCACCTTAACGTGTTTCTCCTAATGCTTCCCATCACGTCCTCAACCACGCCACAACACTCCTTCACTTCTTCAATTGTTAGTCTGTCTCTCCATGTGACTCCACATGCTCCTCTCAAATAACTCATTTCCACTGCTTTCACTCTTGACTTCTGTCCTTCCAACAGGGTCCAAGCTTCACTTCCATATGTCAGAGCTGGTATCACAATACTGTCATGTAACAACTTTTTCACTTCCATGCTCACCTCCCTGTTTCTTATCACTGCTTTCAACGAACCAGCAACGTTCCTTCCCTGCTGCACCCTTTCGAGCACTTCACCCTCCAGACTTCCATCCTTACTCATCACACTGCCCAAGTACTTAAATTCACTCACATTCTCCATATCTTTCCCATCCAATCTCACTGTGCATTCACTGGCTTCACTTCTCTCGAAGATCATAACTTTACTCTTCCCCACATTCACTTTTAGATTCTGTTTCTTACACACTCTCCCAAACTCATCTACCAAGCCTTGCAGCTCCCCTTCGTCTTCACTCAACAACACAGTATCATCTGCAAACAACAGTACAGGGAGTTTCCACACACTGCCCTCTCTCACTAGGGCCGCTCCAACATCCACTGCCGGACCTTGTATCTCTTTTATAACCCCATCCATGTACAGATTGAACAACCATGGAGACATGACACATCCTTGTTTCAATCCAACCTTCAAATGGAAAGATTCACTCAGTTTGCCATCCGCACGCACTGCAGCCTTAGCACCCTCATACGTACTCTTCACTGCCTTCAACAACTTCCCATCCACTCCATATATTCTTAATACCTTCCACAAACCTTGTTTATCCACCCTGTCATATGCTTTCTCCAGATCCATGAAGGCTGCATACAACTTCTTGCCCTTCTCTAGAAACTTTTCCACTAAGGATCTAAGAATGAATATCTGGTCTACACAACCTCTTCCCTTCCTAAAACCTCCTTGTTCTTCTCCAACTAATTCCTCAGTAATTTCCCTAACTCTGTCAATAAGTATCCTACCATATACTTTTCCTATTACACTGAGAAGGCAAATGCCCCTATGATTACCACACACTGCTTTTTCCCCTTTTCCTTTGTACAGAGGAATAATTATACCTGACTTCCAATCCTCCGGGACTCTACCCTCCTCCCAAGCCAATCTGCACACCTTCCACATCCATTCTATTACTATCTCTCCCCCATGCTTCAGCATTTCACCACACACTCCATCAATTCCTGGGGCTTTCCCCATTTTAACTTTCTTCATTGCTTCCACCACTTCCATCCTGGTGATTTCTTCCTCTCTTCTCACAACCCTCCTTCTCCCTGCCATTCCCCAGCCACTTATACTTGCATTACTTTCATTCTCTATGTTCAACAGTTCATTAAAGTGTTCTCTCCATCTGTTTACTTTTTCTCCCTTCTCCACTCTTTCACACCCCCACCGACTTCATTGGCACCCTGTCTAGCTCTCTTTACCTCCTTCCAGAACATTTTCTTACATTCCCTCCACTTTGCACTCAAATTCCTTCCAAATTCCTCATCCACTCTCTTCTTACTCTCTCTTACTAATCTTTTCACCTCTCTCCTCCTCACTACATATAACTCTCTCGTCCATCTCTCAGCTTCTTCGTCGCCCCTGTTCCTCATCCATTCATTATATGCTTTCTTCTTTTGTGCCACAGCCTCTCTCACCTCTTTAGTCCACCATGCTGTTCCCTGAATCCCCTTTCGTCTTCTCTTCACCCCACACACCACCTCACATGCTGCACAGATTTCTTCTGTGAATACCTTGCACACACCCTCCACGTCCCCCATCTGCTCCAATCTATATTTACCCGATCTCTCCTCCACTTCCCTTTTATATTTAGCCTTTATTCCATCCTCTTGTAACTTTTCTACTCTCCTTGTAACAAATACTTCCTCCTTTCCTTCCCTTCTTCTCTTCCTCCATCTTGTTTGGATTCTGATTCTGGCCACCACCAAGTGGTGGTCAGAAAGTCCACTCCCCCAACCTCTATATACTCTTGCATCCATTAAACATCTTCTCATCCTTTCATCCACACACACAGTCAATCATTGCCTTCCGTTCATTCGTTCCCCCGTCCACCCTTCTCACCACTCGCCATGTATACCTATGGATCATTTTGTGCCTGAAGAGGGTATTAACTACCACCAACCCCCTCCCAGCACAAATGTCCACTAAAGCACTGCCATTCTCATCTATATCTGCAGGCACACCCCACTCACCAACCGCTCCATCCACCTTCTCATTCCCTACTTTTCCATTCATATCTCCAATCAGAAACACTCTCTCATTCCTTTCAAACTTTTCCAAGCAGGCTTCCACATTTGTCCAAAACTCTTCTCTCACTCTACTTACACGATCTTGCGTTGGCACATACACGCACACAATTCCCCACATTTGTGGTCCAACTTTCACTCTTACCCACACTATCCTTGACCCAATTGATCCATACTCTCTTACATTCTCCTTCCACCTGTTGCTCACAACAATACACACTCCCTCTTTCGCCCTCTCATTCTCACCCACTCCCGCGCATATACGCCATCCGTATTCCCATTCTCTCACACTCTAACCTCTCCATTTAGTTTCAGTTATTCCACATATATCCACTTTCGCACTCTCAAGCACCTGTACAATCTCTCTCTCTTTCACCTAATCATTCATACTCCTTACATTCAAGGTCGCAATCTTTACCTCGTCCTTTGTCCGTTCCTTTATCGTCAACTTTTGGTCAGTCCTGGTCTGAGGCTTCCTGTTCATATTTTTAGTTAGTTGTTTTTACGGGGTGGGGCACTAACCCACTGTATTTGTAAGGGTTGGAATTTGAGATCCTTTCTGATCACAAACCATCAGAATGTATTTATTCTCCAAAATCTACACCTTCACTAAGAACTGAAACTCCAACCTTATAAGTTTAAAATAAGGTATCATCAACAGAACAACAATTGTCAAATGTAAAGAGAGGTTGAGAGGAAAAGTATGATGGCCAAGAATTGACAAACAGGTTGAGAACTATGTTAAATCATGTAATGCAAGTATGATGGCCAAGAACTGACAAACAGGTTGAGAACTATGTTAAATCATGTAATGGTTATCAGTTAATGGGCTATGATGCCAGATCAGAACCTCTACACCCAACTGAACTGCCAGAAAAACCATGGCAATTCACAGGAACTGATTTACGTGGTTCATTTCCTGGAGGGGAGTATTCACTAGCTGGAGTGCATTACTATTTCCAATGGTTTGTGGTAGCAATTTTGCACTCCACAACAGCCTGTAAAGTGAATGAGGTGTTAGATAATTGGTTCACAGGTCATGGATTACCAGAGGTAATTGTAAGAGATAATGGTGCTCAGTTTAGGTCAGAAGAATTTAAACACTTTTGGAAGTAATTCCATCTTGTGCAGTGTTTGTGATAAGTGGGTGTGTAAGAGATGTATTGGTATTAGAGGCAGATTGTGAGATAATGTTGATTTCATGTGTGTGGTGTCAGAAAGAGTGTGTGGAGATTGTCATGCATGAAAGGACTGATCTTGCTGGTGAGTCTCCTGAGTGTGTGGAAGTTTTGTTACTTGGGAGACATGTTATGTGCTGGAGGTGGGGCTGGAGTTAGCTATGTGGCTAGAGTGTGGAGTTGTTGGAAGAAGTTCAGAGACCTGTTGTCTCTTCTGAAATTGAGAGGGCTCCTTCCATGCTCAGGGATCTCAGTATGTGGCATGTGTTAGGATGTAATGCTGTATGATAGTGAGGCTTGGCAGTAAAGGAAGAGGATATCTGCAGGCTCAAACATACAGAAATGACAAAGATCAGGTGGTTGTGCAGCGCGTCCTTGAATGCGAGGCCTTGGATTACAATGAAGGAGGTAAGAAGAAAGATGGGACTGGAGTGTATTGGTGATTGGTGTTGTGATGAGGAGAGATTAGATTGTTTGGGCATAACAAGAGGATGGGAGATGACAGTTGGGTGCAGAAAGTGAGAAGTGAAAATGTTGGGAGTAGAGTTGTGAGAGGCTGACTGAAAAAGGCTTGGGACGAGGTCATAGAGTGTGACCTCACAGTTAAGTGACTGAGTATGGAGGCTGCCAGATAATGAGCAGTATGGACATCCACCATAAGGTGACCAAGGCCAACACATATGTTGGAGCCCTTATAAACAAAATGAAACAAAACAAAACAAAACATAGATTGTCATGATATACAGCACAGGATGTTAACCCTTATTCACCAAAAGTAAATGGAGAAGTTGAGAGATAAAATAGGACACTGTTAAGGGTTCCCCTCAGTGCACTCAGATGGAACTGGAGAGCAGAACAGCATAAATTACTGGTTGGATACAGGAGCACACCACACAGTGTAACTGGTAATAGTCCTTTCCAGCAAATGTATGGAAGGAAGTTGAAAACAAAGTTTCCTGCTGTAAGTGAAGCAGCTGAGGTCCATGACAGAACTATTAGAGAAAACAATGGGAGAAGGATGGGGGAAAAAAAAAATCGAGCAAATGAAATGAAGTTTGAGAAGGGTGGCTTTGTGCTACTCAAACAAGAAAATAACTTATCTACAAACTATTGGTCTTCCTCTTATAAAGTGGTTGCAAAGAAAGGAACAGTGTGCAGATAGAATGTATGGAGGGTAGCCATAAGAGAAGAAATGTGGTACATTTGAAGAAAACAATGTTTAAATCTAAAGAAGAAATGAGACAATACTGGGAAGGTGAATCAGAAAAGACAGGAGAGAGTGACATGGATGAAATCTATGACAATTTTGATGGTGATGAAAATAACTGCCAACCCCAGGAAATGGTGAGAGTTATCTGGATTGGGTAAAGGCATCAGTAGTCCCAGAGAGGCAAATTCAGAAACCAGTTAGATTTAGAAGTAAAAGCTTAAGTGTTGGGTTAAGGCCTACATATGGTTTAGAGTCTGTGCAAGAAAGCAAAATTTAAGTTTCTTTACACACATTTTAGAAAAAGAGTGAGTAGATTGATTACGTACGAGTCCGGGGGAAATAGTAGCCAGATAGATTATTTTCTGGTAAGGAGGGTTGATAGGAGATTAGTGAGGGATGTTAAAGTTATAGGAAGCGAGGAGTGTGTTCAGCAGCACAAACTGTTGATTTGTGACATGGTGCTTAAGGAACGAGTGATGAGAAGGATGACATATGTACCTAGGAGGAAAATATGGAAGCTGAGAAACCAATCAGTAAGGGATGCCTTTTATAGTGAGATGAGGAGAGTGGTGGCTGAACAGGAAGCCAAAGATAGAGACGTTAATGAACAGTATGGAGCCCTTAAGAACAACCTCTTGAGAGTTACCGATGCAGTATGCGGTTGGACAAGAGGCCCACCAAGACATAAAGTATCTTGGTGGTGGGATGAGGGTGTAGAAGCCGCAGTTAAGGAGAAGAGAAGGCTTTTCCGGGAATGGAAGAAGGGTGGTAACAGGGAGGAGTACTTGGCTGCCAAGCGCAGGGCTAGAAGAGAGGTATACAGGGCGAAGTCTGAGTCACAGAGACTTTTACTTGATAATCTAAATCATGAAGGAAGGAAAAATATGGTTTTTAGGGTGGCAAATCAGATGAAGCGAGATAATCGGGACATTGTAGGCGAGCAGTGTGTGAAGAATGATGAAGGAAGGGTAGTGGTTAACAGTGAGGATATTAAAGATGCATGGAGAGAGCATTATAGCCGGTTGTTGAATGAGGAGTTTGATTGGGATAGGGAAGGTTTGGAGCCAGCTGATCCAGTGTTTGGGCCTTGGCCTTTGATTGACGCTGCTACTGTGAGTGAGGCAATAGGCAGGATGCGGGTGGGGAAGGCGGCAGGTGTGTCTGGGTTGACTGCCGAAATGTTGAAGGCCTCAGGAGATATTGGGGTGAGGTTAGTCACTGACCTGATAAATATGATTATATATGAGTGTGTTGTCCCAGATGATTGGCTGAAGAGTGTAATTGTAAATGTGTACAAAGGGAAGGGTGATGCCCTGGAAAGGGGAAATTACAGAGGTATAAAGCTCTTAGATCAGATAATGAAAGTAATGGAGAGAGTTCTAGAAGGTATGATTAGAGAAAGAGTGAATATCAATGAGATGCAGTTTGGGTTTATGCCAGGCAGGGGGACCACTGATGCCATATTCATTGTTCGACAGCTTCAGGAAAAATATATTGGCAAGAAAAGGGAATTGTATTTTGTTTTTGTTGATTTGGAAAAGGCCTTTGACAGAGTCCCTAGAGAGGTGGTGAAGTGGGCAATGAGAAAGCTAGGGTTGGAAGAGTGGCTGGTTAGGGTGGTTATGGCCATGTACGTGGGTGCTCACACTCAGGTAAGGGTGAATGGAGCTTTGAGTGATGAGTTTCCCGTGAATGTTGGTGTGCATCAGGGGTCAGTTTTGAGTCCCTTGTTGTTTATCATGGTGCTTGAAGCCCTCTCACGTGACTTCAGAGAGGGACTCCCATGGGAGATGTTGTATGCTGATGATTTGGTGTTGATTGCTGAGAATGAAGGGGAGGCTGAGGAAAGATTTAAGAAGTGGAGAGATGGTATGGGGCACAAGGGCTTAAGGGTAAATGCAGATAAAACAAAAGTGATGATATCTAGGGTTGGTGGCGGTACAATCAGAGGAGAGGGAGAGTGGCTATGTGCAGTTTGCCACATGGGTGTGGGAAGTAATTCCATCTTGTGCAGTGTTTGTGATAAGTGGGTGCACAAGAGATGTAGTGGTATTAGAGGTAGACTGCGAGATAATGCTGATTTCATGTGTGCGGTGTGTCGGGGAGAGCAGGCAGAGATTGTTAGGCGTGAGAGGGTTGAACTTGCAGGTGAGTCTCTTGAGTGTGTGGAGGAGTTTTGTTATTTGGGAGACATGTTATGTGCCGGAGGTGGGGCTGGAGTTAGCTCGGTTGCTAGAGTGAGAAGTGGTTGGAAGAAGTTCAGGGAGCTGTTGCCTCTCCTGACATTGAGAGGACTCTCCTTACGTGCTAAGGGGTCTTTGTATGCAGCATGTGTTAGGAGTGTGATGCTGTATGGTAGTGAGACCTGGGCAGTAAAGGAAGAAGATATTCGCAGGTTTAAACGTACAGAAATGACAATGATTAGGTGGATGTGCAGTGCGTCCCTGCATGCAAGGCCTGGGGGGGCTGGGTTTACGATAGAAGAGTTGAGAGGTAGGATGGGACTGGAGTGTATTGGTGTTGTGATGAGGAGAGGTAGGCTGAGGTGGTTTGGACATGTGGAGAGGATGGGGGATGATAGTTGGGCACAGAGGGTGAGAAGTGTTAGTATTGGGGGAGGGGTTGGGAGGGGTAGACCGAGAAAGACATGGGACGAGGTCATTAAATGTGACTTAAGGGTTAAGGGACTGAATAGGGAGGCTGCCAGAGATCGAGCAGCGTGGAGAGCCGCCATTAGGTGACCAAGGCCGACACATGCAAGCATGTTGGAGCCTTCAAAAACGAAAACGAAAACTATAATGATGTACATTTTAACAGTACAGAATAACAGTGGTTTCAGTCTGAGAAGGATATACAGAATTATAGTATGATGTACATATGGAAAAAAAAAAATGTACAAAAAGGAGGGATGTAGTATAATAACAGCAAGTATAACCTCATATGTGACAAATATTGGTACTGTACTGGGTTTTGTAAAGAGAGCCAACTATTAAGTTGTGACCCCCAGCACAAGCAGGGAAGAGCATGAATGTCACAGTGATCTTCCCTTGTCCTTACACTGTATTAAGCCGCCTGACTGCAACAGTATCATTATTAAATACTTGAGTCTGCTTATTCAAAATACCATCTTTTGTTAAACTCAGGATGTGACAAAACTGGGACATACTGTATATACTGCTCAAATGTCACCTTATTACAGACAGTCACACCCAAAATTTAAGAAGTTGTTAAAAAACAAATTTTCTCATTGAAATAGAATGGAAATGAAAATCAATCGCATGAGACATCAATTATGATACATTACAATGTGCAAGGATTAAATTTCATTCCCCACAATTTACAACTGGAGATCTTTAAGCATTCTACAAAAGAAATGGAGTTGCAGCATCTTTCTCTCCAAAGCTGACTGTGTAGAAACAAAATTTCTCACCCTACTGCACTTGTGTGCAATCAGAAAATGAAGATTAATTTTCTTCCAAGATGGTGGCAGACTTGCATAAAACAAATGACAAACAAAATGAAATGAGAAGTTTATTCCTGCAACACTAACAAGAGTTTGATCCTTGATCTAAATCATGTTTCGTTTCTCCTTGTTGTTGTTGCTGTTGATCAATTCCAGTCTGTCTGACTGATCACACCCATCAACCACAGGCAAACAACTGCCCTGCAGGACCATCCCATACACTGAACTGATGTTCCCTTGTGGCTGACAGCACCTCGCCATAGCAAGATGTGGGGAAAAGTAAGGAGGTTTGGTTCCTGGGTAAATGCTGCATTTGTGTCTCTCAACCCAGTTAACTGGGGCACCATAGGAGGCTCCACTTCACTCCATAATCTGGCTATATGATTGGTATCCAGCTCTGTAAATGGTTTCCTCGGTTACAGAAAACCATTAAACTTGTCACTTACTGAAGCATCACTTAAAGTGGAAAGAAGAGTAATAAAACGTGATGGGAAGGAAAGAAAGATGTACATAGAGAGGAGGGCAGACACATAAACAGAGTGACAAAGGTGAAGGAAGAAGTAGGAGTACTACATAACGTGAGTGATGATGGTCACCACCACCTGCCACTACAATATTCCCCCTTGTAAATCATATGCTTTGGGCAGGTGTGGCCAAAACCTATTAGGTGGCTGCACGACTTCCCTAGTGAGTAATAATCAGTTTTTGGTGATGCAAAAACCTACAATTTCCAAATTACCTGGTCACCCCTTTGCTCATATAGTTCTTATAACATTTGTTCTACACAGTTCTATACATATACAAAGTTACATGATGCCTAAATTAAACTAGTACATACATATATATGGGGATATATTTAAAATGGCTGATTCTGCCTACCAACAAATGCTACGTACAAGTTCTTACCACAAACTTAAATCCACTGCATACTTCACAAGAAGACTACATGGTGAAAACACACAACATCCAGTGGTAACTTAAAGGTAAAACAAGACAGAAAGGGTGCACGTCTACTCACATCATATCAAAACAAAACGAAACGGCTGCACATATGACAACCACGGAGTCCAAAATGTTCCAAAAATCCCTGAGGTAAGATCCAGGGTGGAATACCACCCCTAAGTCTATAACCTGTGAGGGGAAGAGGCAGTGGTTAGTGCTGTTATGATAAGTGCATCTTGGTCAATGTATGGTGTTTTCTAGTGAGTGGGCTTTGTTTACTGGTGCCACACTAGCTAATAACAGGTGGCATAATGTTGACAACAATTCAGTGTACTTCTGTGGGATCAATGGCCTTACTTAAGAGCAGATAAAACACTAAGTGATTCTTTGAACTAATGGTGAGAGGTGATATACATTCTACATGGCTACTCGCTATGTAAATAGCAATGATATTTTCACTGACATAAATGAGAGAATGATAAGAATAAGGAAGTATGTACAGTAGATAGTATAAAGGAGCTACAAACTGATTAGCAGTTTCATCTACTGTTAATCCTATACTAAAGGAGAAACAAGGAAGAATGCTGCACAGTAGTAAATATGGATTAACACAAGAAATGTGCACAGGTCTCCCTCAGCTGAATATCATCTGGTAGTAGCAATATTAAAATACCTAAGTGGCTTCCTACCCCACAGGTTAATCAAGATACTTTCCAGCTCTCCACTGGATTGGGTTCTCCCTTTGCTCAGTTAAACCATCCAGTGCAAGAAAAAATAACAACATCTAGTGGAAGCTTGAGCAAAATAACTAAATCACATCCTGCCACAAAAAACGTTAACATATGGAGAGAGTTCTAGAAGGTATAATTAGAGAAAGAGTGAATATTGATGAGATGCAGTTTGGGTTTATGCCAGGCAGGGGGACCACTGATGCCATATTCATTGTTCGACAGCTTCAGGAAAAATATATTCGAAAGAAAAGGGAATTGTATTTTGTTTTTGTTGATTTGGAAAAGGCCTTTGACAGAGTCCCTAGAGAGGTGGTGAAGTGGGCAATGAGAAAGCTAGGGTTGGAAGAGTGGCTGGTTAGGGTGGTTATGGCCATGTACGTGGGTGCTCGCACCCTGGTAAGAGTGAATGGAGTTTTGAGTGATGAGTTTTCCATGAATACTGGTGTGCATCAGGGGTCAGTTTTGAGTCCTTTGTTGTTTATCATGGTACTTGAAGCCCTCTCACATGACTTCAGAGATGGACTCCCATGGGAGATGTTGTATGCTGATGATTTGGTGTTGATTGCAGAGAATGAAAAGGAGGTGGAGGAAAGATTTAAGAAATGGAGAGATGGTATGGGGCACAAGGGCTTAAGAGTAAATGCATTTAAAACAAAAGTGATGATATCTAGGGTTGGTGGCAGTACAATCAGAGGAGAGGAAGAGTGGCCATGTGCAGTTTGCCACAACGGTGTGGGAAGTAATTCCATCTTGTGCAGTGTTTGTGATAAATGGGTGCACAAGAGATGTAGTGGTATTAGAGGTAGACTGCGAGATAATGCTGATTTTATGTGTGCAGCGTGTCGGGGAGAGCAGGTGGAGATTGTTAGGCGTGAAAGGATTGAACTTGCTGGTGAGTCTCTTGAGTGTGTGGAGGAGTTTTGTTATTTGGGAGACATGTTATGTGCCGGAGGTGGGGCTGGAGCTAGCTCGGTTGCTAGGGTGAGAAGTGGTTGGAAGAAGTTCAGGGAGCTGTTGCCTCTCCTGACATTGAGAGGACTCTCCTTATATGCTAAGGGGTCTTTGTATGCAGCATGTGTTAGGAGTGTGATGCTGTATGGTAGTGAGACCTGGGTAGTAAAGGAAGAGGATATTCGCGGGCTTAAACGTACAGAAATGACAATGATTATGTGGATGTGCAGTGCGTCCCTGCGTACAAGGCCTGGGGGGGCTAGAAGAGTTGGAGGTAGGATGGGACTGGAGTGTATTGGTGTTGTGATGAGGAGAGGTAGGCTGAGGTGGTTTGGACATGTGGAGAGGATCGGGGATGATAATTGGGTGCAGAGTGTGAGAAGTGTTAATATTGGGGGGGGGGGGGAGTAGACCGAGAAAGACATGGGATTAGGTCATTAAGTGTGACCTCAGGGTTAAGGGATTGAACAGGGAAGCTGCCAAAGATCGAGCAGCATGGAGAGCCGCCATTAGGTGACTAAGGCCGATGCATGCAAGCATGTTGGAGCCTTCAAAAACGTAACGAAACGATATGGAAGGGTTAGTTAACCTAGAAATTTTTATAATGAGTCATAGATCTCTGACTGCACAGATTCCAAGTGTATCAAATCCTAACACTTAACCCACACATATGGAGGGGTTGCTATACAGTAAACCCTCACTGCAACAACCCATGTTAACCCAAGCTTTGGCTATATCAACCGTGAACCTACCAAACAACTTTGAAACATATCAAACAAAATATCATGGAAACCAGCCACTAAACTAAAAAAAAGTTAAATAAATCTTTTCTCATGTAATGATGAACTTCAAAGTATATTCTGGCTATTAACAAATGATTTTACTAAGCAATGGGAAATACCTACCACTCACTGAGTTCAAAACACACATCAAAGAATGAATGTAAGCATGTCACTCAAACAAACAATACACGTATGAACTTTTAGTGATAAATAAAATCAAATGCAGTAATGGAAAGAAATAAAGCAAATCTAACAATGTAATTCAGGGGTATGTAAATGCACCTAGAGTATAATAAGCAGTCACTAAAATGCATACAGAAAAACAATTCCAGATACAACACCATGTAACTAAACTGCAAGCAGTACAAACACCCAGGTCAATACTCACTAAGAATAAAATCCATAACATGTCAAAAGAAAAATACTCTAATTGCTTTAGTATGGCTCAAGAACATTCAATCTCATCATGATAGAAAGCATGGGAGGAAACAGATGAGCAGCTCTGTAGGTAGTTGGAAAGGAGAGGTATAAGATAAACCTATCATGTCTCCATGAAAGACATCCGCAACTAACAGTAGGATACAGCGGAAAGGGACAATCATCATCATCATCATCATCTTCGTTTTTTGTCCTTCTGTTCCCATATTCAAACTGGGGTTGGACGTGCGATGGCTTTTCTCCACTGCTTCCTATCCTGGATTAAATCTTCTCCAATACCCAGTCTTTCCATATCTTCCATTACAACACTTTTCCAGGTCTTCTTAGGTCTTCTTGGAAGTTGACGTTCCACCACTTCCAGTTCCTCTGCTATTCTCACGCAGCTCCCTTCCTCACTCCTCCTCACGTGACCAAACCATCTAAGCCACTTCTGCCTCAAGATGATATCGAGATCCTCCATCCCGCATCTTCTGGCTACCTCCTCACTCAAAACTCTGTCCTCCCATCTCACTCCTGCCATGTATCTTGAACATTCTCCTCAGAACATTCAACAGTCTATACGTCAAATCCCATGTTTCAGCACCATACATCAATACTGGTTTAATGCAGGCTTCATATATTTTACTTCTGTGTCTCAGTGGCATGTGTTTGTTGACCAGTAGGCTAGCTATTTTCGTCCACTTTAACCATGCTTCACAGTCCAATACATCTAGATAGCAGAACTGCTGCACTTCCTGTAGTGTGCCCCCATTCACCTCACCTCCAGCGCATCCTCTGCTTCATCTCCTTCCGCCTCTCTTGTTATGCAGGCTGGCTAGCGGAAATTTTGCACTCCTCTCAAAGTCTGCAGACATGAACACCTTCTATGGCATCACTTATTGCACACCATGCAGTTCTTGAAATAAGAACTGAATAAATCAAGAGCAAGAAGCATGTAAAGAGACTAATGAAGAGAAAAAAGGAGGTAAATGATGATCTAGGAAGAAAAATAAATGAAAAATACTCTGAAAATAGGAAGTTATTCCGGAAAGAGGTGAGGATATGTTGACGTGACAGCGCAAAGAAATATGAAACTGTGATGGATGAAAGTGGCAGATTATAAACCCATGGGGATGAAGTGAGGACCAGATGGAAAGAATATTTTGAAAGCCTGATGAGTGGGTATTGAGAGAGCAGAGCCACTGTAAACATGACTGGTTTTGCGGGTGTACAGACAAGGAAAGCAGTGCCAGGAAATATGACACACACACAGGTGAAGAACGCTATGAAGCGGCTGAAAAACAGGAAAGCAGCTGGGGTTGATGAGATGTATGCAGAGATGATTAACTGTAGTGGAGAGAACAGAATGAAGTGCTTGTTGGAGATATGCAAGAAGACATGGATAAGTGAAACTGTGCTGGCAGAGTGGAAAAAAGCCGTAATTGTGCCCCTGTATAAATACAAAGGTGAGCGAAGTGAGTGCAAGAATTATCGTGGTATAAGTTTACTGAGTGTGGTAGGGAAGGTATATGGAGGAGTTATTAAAGAAAAATTAAGACAGATGTCAGAAGTCCTAGTGAGTGATGAATAGGAGTAGCAGAGGATGTGTGAATCAAAGATTTGCAGTAAAACAGATAGTGGAGAAGGCTTGTAAAAAGGACTATACGGTGTTTATGGAATTCGTGGATCTGGAAAAAGCATACGACAAAGTAGAGAGAGAAGGATTTGGAAGGTTTTGTGTAAGTACGGTGTAGATGGTAAGTGCTAGGTGCCATCAAGAGTTTTTCTGATGGTAGTGAAGCATGTGTAAGGGTAAATGGGCATCTAAGTAAATGGTTGATGATCGATGTAGGCATGCGACAAGGTTGTGTGATGTCCCCATGGTTGTTCAATATATATATGGATGGGGTGATGAGAGAAGCAAAAACACGAGTAATAGAGACAAATGGCGTTGGTAATGAATGGTGATGGATGAATATCCGAAATTTGCTGTATGCTGATGATGCAATACTACTTGCAAATACTGGACAAGAACTTGGAAGACTAGTGCAGAATTCTGTTAATATCTGTTAGCGTTGAGTCTTGAGAGTAAATGTAGAAAAGAGTAAAGTGATAGCTACTGAGAGAGAAGGTGACTCCCAGTGTGATGCTACAGTGAATGGAGAAAGACTGGAATTGGTGAGAGCTCAAATACCTGGGTACAATGATAGAAAAGAGAGGAAAGAAGTGGAAAGCAGAGTGACACAAGGAAGGAAAGTAGCTGGTGCTATGAATGCCTTGAAATGGTTTGAGTGTTGCAGCTGCGCGAGGCTTACATGAAGGAGTGTTAGTGCCAACATTAACATATGGATGTAAGACTATGGTGTGGTATGAAAATGAAAAGTCAAGAGTAAGAGCATTGGAGATGAGAATGCTGAGGAATGTATGTGGAGTAGAGAGAGTAGATAGGATACGAAATAATGTGGTCCGTGAAAAATGTGGAGTAAGGAAGTCTGTGGACACCAGAATCGAAGAGAGTGTACTGACATGGTATGGTCATGTGGAGAGAATTGATAACAATAGAAAGGCTATTAAGGTATATCTGAGTGAATCTGAAGGAGGGAGGAGGCAAGGTAGGCCAAGGAGAAGGTGGAGGGATATGGTGGATGAGTGTGTGAGGAAGAGAGGTATGAAAGTCAGTGAGGCCAGCTGACTAGAGATCGAGTTGGCTGGATGAATGTTGTGAGAAATGCACAATCAGGGATTTGACACCCCTTTTTAACGTGACACCGTCTGGACTGACTCTATCGGATACATTTATGTGAAGCTACAGAATGTGGTGAATGTTTTTGGCACATCAGATAGAGCCAGGCTTCTGGGGGCTTGAATGATGAGTGAATGGAGGCGTGGCCCATTGCATTGGACAAACTTGGGCTGTCTGGACGTTGCTACTTCTCACCATGCCCTAGGGTGGGAAAGGAGGTCCGGATGATGATGATGATGATGATGATAATATGACAGAGAAAACCAGAAGTTGCTAACACACAGAATGTATGGTCTGTGTTAGGATCTTAAAGACATGAAACACTTCATTCACCCATTCATTTCTGACATGTGAGCAGCTCTATCCCCAATTAATGCGAATAATCAAAATTTTAATGTGCTTATTGAATAATCCTTATAAGCTGCATATATCAAGATGCACTTTAAATATGCATTCCTCTAAATTTTATAAATTTCCATCATACAGACAACTAAGAACTACATACCTAAGTACTAATATCATCCAAAAATAGTGTTAACAAAAGACAACAAAGTGAAACACAAATAAATAAATAAATAAATAAGTAAATAAAATAAGTAACATATTACATCATCATCATTTAATCCTCTGTTGCCCCATGAGGAGCATAGGAGCCTGGGGCTAGGCAAGTTGGTCCTGACATTTAAGATGAGAGTGACCAGCCTCACTCACCCCTGAGTGGCATTACGTGAGCAATAAACCTCAGCCACCCCTAAGATATAAACCTACACAGGCTCAATCCATCTGGAGTGCCTGAATCACCCACTAAACCACCAGGTGCCACAGTTTGGTTATGTGGTTACCATCCAGCATAGTAAATGGTTTCCTGGAATACAGGAAACCATTTGGCTTATCAATTAGTGCTGAGTCACCCACAGACAGAAGGAAGAGGAAAGAAAAAATGGAAAGGACTTAAGAAGAAGGAAGGAAAGAAGGAAGGAAGTGAGGAAAGGGCAGGCACCCAAGAGCAGCACTACATCAAGTGAGTGGATGGTGTACTGGTGCTCTCGGGCGCGTGCCCTTTCCTCTCTTAAAAAATATACAGTCGAGCCTCGAATCAACGGACTAATAGAGGGAGATAAGTGTCCGTTGCTTGAAAAAGTCCACTGCTTGAAAATTAAAGGAAAAATAGCCGAAAACTTGAAAAATAGCAAAAGAAATACGATGGTATCGAAGATGAGGTGCAGCGATGCTATCGCGAACTAGTGTACCTCACAATACCCCGTTTTCTATGGACCCATTATATTACAACTTGCTTGTTGTGTATTGTGCAGTACAGTACAGTACTGTATTACAGTAATTTTTTATGTTCAACTACAGTATCATTTATTTTTGTACCTGTAAAGAAAAATACTGCATGTAGTTAGAAATGAAAAAAGATGTACACTCACAATCACTAATTTCTGCCCAGGGGAGACCCCTTCCTACCCCTGAATGCCCAGGGAAGAGGAGAGGGGAAGGGACAAATTGAGCTCCACCTGCCTCTACCTCAGCTCTCAACCCTCCCCCTTACCCCTACCATCCCCCACCCCACCCGTCATTCTTAAGTGGCAGTTACATCTCAAGCTGATTTCATGCTTAACACTGGTCCCACTGCTAATACAAACACAGAACACTAGGATATGTTAAAAGAATATGATGTAACTATCAACATACTGCAGCAAGAAATTAATGCATAATGATATTAACAGTAAAACAAAAACGTTAACAATAGCCACCTCAGGCCTCATGTGTCGGGTGCACTGCTTTGGACACACACACACACACACACAGAAACTGGGGAGAATTGTGAGAGAGATAAGGCAGTGGTATATGTTCCCCCTACGACGAAAGCATGGAATGACGATGAATACCAGGAGATGTTGTCAGACATGGTTAGTTATCTACAGAAAGCGACTGAGAAAAGCAACAATATAATCCTAATGAGTGACTTTAATTGTAAAGAGGTGAACTGGGAGGAATGGGACTCATGAGGCAGCGAAGATTCTTGGGGCACTAAATTGTTAAATATAGCAATGAATAACGAATAATGTAATGACGCACTGGGTCAAAGAGGAGACACGATTCTGAGGTGATGACACACCAGCAAGATTAGATTTGCTACTATCCAAAGAACCTGATGTAATTGAATCTTTGAAATATTTGTGTCCTATAGGAAAAAGTGATCATGTGGTCATTGAGTTCCAGATGATAATAGAGAACGTGGTGCCAGGAGATGAGCTTTATAGGCAAGGAAGGTACAACTTTGGGAAAGCAAACTTTGCAGAATTGAGAAAATATTTCGAAAATGCAGATTGGAGAAAATTCAGAGAAACAAGAGATATACAGAGGAAGTGGGATATCTTTCCAGACCTGTATAATTTGGGAGTGGAAAAATATGTGCCAAGAGTAAGTGGGAAAGAAAACAGGAAAAAGGAGTGGTTTAACAGAAGTTGTATGACAGCAAAAAAAGAGAGACATTGCTTGGAACAAATGGAGAAAGAGAGGTAATAACAGAACAAAGGAAGAATATAAAAAAAAACTAAAATGAATATACAGTAAGTCCTCGTATTTCAACGAATTTTACTTTGATACTTCATTTTTCACGAAAGAAAAAAGTTTCCAACATGTCGCAAACTTCGTCAATTTCCCAATTTTCGTTGCCACTTCCAGCCGGCAGCCGACACTCAGCAGACGACGCATACCGATGCTCATTTGTTGGCGGCCATCTTGCGACCACCCTGCCCTCTATCGATACAGCGGCGGTACTACAGACCCCTTCACCATTGTGTTTTTTGTGCAGCCGAGAGGCAGAGGATTTTGCAGCTCATTGAGGAGGGGTTGACAGCCCCTGAGATACATCGCCTGACTGGGGCTCCTGACAGCAACATAAGGACACTCAGAAAAACAAGGCAACTCTCAAAAAGCAGGTGAGTGCACGTAAAAGATCAATAGAGGAAGACTATACAGTATTGTAATGAAAATCGGTAACACTGGTTACTGTTATGTTGCATTATACCCCAACGGAAGAACAAGGAACCTCTCAGCAAGCAGGTGAGTGCACGTAAAATAACAATAAAGTAAATGTGTCTGTGTTTTATTTCTCTTAATCTTTATTTGTGCCACTGTTTTTTACTGTATATATATCCACCTAATGGAGTTAGATTTTTAAGTTAACCAACCAAGTGTTAGTTAGAACAATTCAGGGGAAGAATATACAGTATTGTAATGAAAATCGGTAACACTGGTTACTGTTATGTTGCATTATACCCCTAAGGAAGAACAAGGAACCTCTCAGCAAGCAGGTGAGTGCACGTAAAATAACAATAAAATAAAAATGTTTTTTTTTTTCCCCTCAACCTTTATTTGTCTCATGGTTTTTTACTGTATCAATATCCACCTAATGGAGTTAGTTTATAAAGTTAACCAACCAAGTGTTAGAACAATTCAGGGGAAGAATATGCAGTATTGTAATGAAAATCGGTAATGTTGGTTACTGTTATGTTGCATTATACCCCTAAGGAAGAACAAGGAACCTCTCAACAAGCAGGTGAGTGCATGTAAAATAACAATAAAGTAAATGTCTACATTTTTTTTCCTCTCAACCTTTATTTGTGCCACGGTTTTATACTCTATCAATATCCACCTAATGGAGTTAGTTTTTACAGTTAACCAACCAAGTGTTAGTTACAACAATTCAGAGGAAGGATATGCAGTATTGTAATAAAAATCGGTAACGTTGGTTACTGTTATGTTGCATTATAGGAAGAACAAGGAACCTCTCAACAAGCAGATGAGTGCATGTAAAATAAAAATAAAGTAAATGTGTCTGTGTTTTTTTTCCCTTGATCTTTATTTGTGCCACTGTTTTTTACTGTATCAATATTCACCTAATGGAGTTAGTGGTTCTTTGTGTGCAATCAGACGCACAAGCCTACACACAGCAGAGGTGGACGAAATGGCTGTAAGACACCACTTAACACACTATAACTTAGACTCAGGTATGGCTGACATAAGAGAGGAAGAGATGAACTCTAGTGAAGAGAATGAAAGGCCAGATCACACTGCACAGGAGAAGATGACCACCCAGAAATTGTCCCACAACCTGTCCACCATAACCGAGATGGCAACAACCTTCGAGACATACACCGGGACTATGCCTGAGGCTACCCAGATCCTATCCACCTTGAATGAACTGAAGTCTCAAGTGATGGCAGTCTACAACAGAAACATACTGGAGCAGAGACAAGCCAGGATCACATGATTTCTTAATGTGACACAGAATAAGACGTGACAGGAGAGGAGGATGAAGGAGGAGAAGTGGACAGAGAGGAAGTGGAGTTGCTGGAGCCTGAATTCGACTTCGAGGGCTTCGACTTAGATGATAGGGCTTCCCCAGAGAGGCCCATGTCACCTAGTAACTAGCCCATCCACCCTCAACACACCTTCACCTGCCACTCATGCCAATGTTTACTTTATTTCTGGTAAGGATTTTCAGTTTGCAGCTCTTTATAACAGTTCTAATGTCATTTATGGTACATGTTTATTGTGTTATGCTGTATAAGCAAATAGTAAACACTCCATATTTAATTTTTGGTAGGGCCTGTTTGGTGTTATAGTCCTTTGATAGGGTAAAGTAGATGTCCCACTGGAGCACCCATCTATTTTTCCCATTGATTCTTAACTTCACACTTCGTCGTTTCACGTTTTGTGACGTTTTGGCGGAACATCAAAACAACAAAAAATGAGGACTTACTGTACAAGAATACATAGAGAGGAAGAAAGGAACTTTGAAAAAGGTATAACTGACAAATGTAAAGATGAACCTAAACTGTTGTATAGATTTGTTAATGGAAAAGTGAAGCAAAAGGAAGGAATCACCAAACTGAAAGTAGAAGGAGAGGTCTACAAGGATGAAGTAATGCAAGCTGAAATGATGAACAAATGTTTCCAATCAGATTTCACTAAGGAAAGGGAGTTTGTGGAGGGGGAGGGAGTGATTAGAAATGTAGTGATGAAAGATATAAAAGTGGAAGTGCAGGAAGTGTACAAATTACTGGAAACTCAAGATGTAAGGAAAGCCCCAGGACCGAATGGAATCTCTAATTGAGTACTGAAGGAATGCAGAGAACAACTGGCGGATAAGATTCACAATTTAATTGTGTGTTTCCTGGAAGAGGGAAAAGTGCCTCGGGAATGGAAGAGGGCAAATGTGGTGCCAATCTATAAGGGAGGAAACGAGGAAGAATCCAGGAATTATAAACCAGTGTCCCTAACCAGAATGGTCGCAAAATTGAGTGAGAGAATCCTGAAAGATAGATGGATAAAATATCTGGAAGAGATGAATATTTTGACTGACAGTCAGTTTGGATTCAGAAGTGGAAGGTCATATGTTTCCAACTCGTTGAGCTTTTACTCAAGGGCGATTGACGTGCTACAGGAGAGAGACAGTTGGGTGGATTGTGTGTATTTAGATCTGGAGAAGGCCTTCAACAAGGTACCCAACAAGAGACTAATATGGAAATTAGAGTGTATCGGAGGACTGAAGGGAAGTCTCCTGGAATGATGAGAGACTTTCTGAGTGACAGACAAATGAGGACAGTAATAAAGGACAGGACACCTGGACGGAAGGAAGTAAGAAGTGGAGTCCCACAGGGCTCGGTGTTGGCACCAGTATGTTCTTGATTTACGTAAATGATACGGTAGATGGAGTGAACAGTTATGCAAGCCTGTTTGCTGATGATGCAAAGATCTTGAGGAAGATAGACATTGAAGGGGACTGTAAAATGCTACAGGAGGATCTGGATAGGATACATGACTGGAGCCGGATGTGGGAAATGAAATTCAATGCAAAAAAATGTAAAATGCCTGTATTGGAAATGGGTAAAAGTACCAAGAGGCCATCATTGAATTATTTGATGGGTAATGAACCAATTAAAAAAGTGAGAGAAGAGAAAGATTTGGGAGTGCTGGTCCAGGATAGTTTGTCACCTGAAAGGCACATAAATAAGATAGTTAGAGAGACATAAATTCTTGACCAATGTAAGAGTGGCATTTCATTACATGGATGAGGATATGATGAAAAAATTGATAGTGACCATGATCTGCCCCAGGTTAGAATATGCAGCAGTAGTGTGATCCTCACACAAAGAGAAAGATATAACCAAGATTGAGAGAATACAAAGAACAGCAACCAAGATGGTCCCCAGTCTGACAGATCTGTCGTACAGAGAGAGGCTGGAAAGGCTGGATTTGCCTTCCTTAGAGGAAAGGAGAGAGAGGGGCAATATGATTGCAGTGTTTAGGACCATGATAGGAGTAGATAAAACTGACAGAGGAAATCTGTTTGTGTGGGATGAAAGGGTAACAAGAGGACACGGAATGAAACTAAAGAAGCCAAGCTGCTTGAAGGACATCGGAATGAAACTAAAGAAGCCAAGCTGCTTGAAGGACATCAAGAAATATAGCTTTCCTTATAGATGCATAGACCTGTGGAATAGCCTGGACAAATAGATCGTCCAGTCTAAAAACTTAAACGAGTTTAAGGCAAAATTTGACTTATTGAGAAACAGAGACGGGACATCACGAGCGTAGCTCATTTCCTGTAGATCACAATTAGGTAAATACACACACACACACACACACACACACACACACACACACACACACACACACACACTACACACTACACACTACAGGAAAGAAGGAAAAGAGGAGACATGATTATGCTATATAAATGCATATCAGGGAAGGAGGAAATAGACATAAATGAATATACAGTATAACCTATAGGGAAGGATCAGCACGAGGATGCTGCAAAAAACTGCATAAAAAGTGAGGTGATAAAAACGTAAGGAAATTTAGTTTCCCAAATAGGGCAATTGATCAGTGGAATGCACTACCGAATGAAATGGTGTGTGCCAAAACTATTCACAAATTTAAGGAGAC
>JAGKTI010000850.1:26175-38788 GCA_018397915.1 Birgus latro
TTTGTCCTTGCTTGTGGTTACTTTAGGCATGATGAGAATGTGGTAGGTAACCAAATAACTGTGCTATTTGAGTCAAAAAATGCCCTCGTGGTGCATCACACACAGAGACAATCCTCCTCCTGTGGCTGCCCAAACATTACTGAGCCTGCTCCTGTGGTGCCAAACCTATCAAGCAGGGTTTCCAGCTCCCGTTGAAAAAGCATCAGCTCATTTCGCATCACAGGGGAGGGTAGTATTGACCCTACTTCACTTAACGCGAAGAAGAATGACGTCGGCAAAAAAAAGTCAATACTTTCAGCGCCTACTGTATATATATGTACGGATCATCTCTGTAATAAACAGAAAAAATATTTTCGAACTGTTGCAATGTAAAGTTAATATTCTTATGGGTTCAATGGAAACTAATTTCACAAGGAACCGTACTGCATGCATTATCATCTATAAGTAACAAAAAAGGATACCAGTCATACAAAATTGATTATACCAAGAAACCTTGAAAAATTAATATAACTCACTTTTAGAATCATCTCTATGGCAAAGACACCAGTGAAGGCAAAATCAAAGTAGTTGAGAATTCTGTTGACCTCTGACTTCTCATTGACAGGGTCCTCAGAGGCAAGTGCAATACTAGAGAGGCTGATGACGATCATGATGAACACATCGAAGTACCGCAGGTTCACTACCCAGTGAGCAGCACGGCGAATCCTACAAATGAAAGGTTTTAGAAGTTGGTTTGTGATTGAATTTATGCTTGAGTTTAATGACTGCAAGGTGGCAGATGAATGGCTTCCATCACCCTTGGAGGAACTGTACTATTAAAATAGTGATGTGCAGCAAAAAAAAAAACTTGGTAACTAACCACCAATTATAATTTCAGGAGATAAACATTCACTCACAAGCACCTAAGAATCAAAGCTCAAGCTGAGACTAAAGGACTCTGACAAATCTTATAACACGTATAATTTTTTTCTTCTTTTTTGCACAACAATTTCCGGAAACTGTTGGGAGGTAACTGGTGATTTTGGCATGTTTAGTTTCAAATCCACACAAAATTTCAGCTGTATCAAAGCCAACCTTGAAGTGGAAGTTCAGTAATAGGAAGCATGATAATATTTTATTTATGTTACGTATGTTATAACTGATAAGTGGAATTTCTTGGGAATGGGACATGTTAGCTTCGTGAACTGACAAATTTTGTTTTCAAGAATAAAACAATATTCATCACAGTTACAGTCCACATACAACATTCATTTGCTGTTAGGTTACTGCCATGAACACAATTTCAATCCCATTAGCTTAACTGTAGGGTTACATGTGATAGAAAATGCAGTTCCCATGCTATGCTAATTGCTGCATAACTTAGTTCTATTAATTTTACTGTACAGTGATAGCCCGATTTTCCAGGTTATATAGTGTGAAGGGGTGCCTGAATGGTCCGAAATCACAAGTAATCCAGCGGAAACAAAAAACAAGTACTGTCAGACCGATTTATGAACTCCTTAATGGCCGTGGGTTCCAAAATTTGCATGCTTCCCTGGCCGGCCACGGGATAATTTCTTAAGAGTTCTAAAGACAATTTCTTCTTCTTTCAGATGTGAAGAGAACTGTCTGGCTCATCTCGCAATGTGTTTTTTGCTTCCTAAAGCCATCGTGATTCACTATGGTCGCATAGGAACTCACAAAATTACAGTCCATGTGATATGGGCAAAAACATGCGAGATGAAGTGACTGCCTGACTACTTGCGATGGTAGCACAGGGTTGTGAAGACATACCAGTGACCTTCGTTCCCTTCCAGTAACTGTTTGCATTTTTTTATAGCTCGCACTAACTTGACATCACTGACATCAGTACGGTAAAGTGTTGTTCCACACCGGGGGTTATTAATCCCTAAAGACTGCAGATCTCTCTGAGCATCTATCCCCAGAACTGCTATTAGAGTCCAATTTTTCGACTTTTTCAGATTGTAATTTTTTTCTTGAAGATTTCAAGAGCTTGAATTCACACACCTGAAAATATATATCTCACGTTCATGTATCCAATGGTTACCGTATTAGCGACTGTCAAAATTTTAAAAAGTCTACCCTTGAATTCACCAGAGACTGGCTAATAACCATACAAACGTAACTGTAAACAATATATTATATTGTTGAGAAACGAGATTTGCTAGTTAGATTGTGCTGGAGAATTCCTAATGATTCTCACATTTTTTTTTTCACTAAGTGTCAGAGTTGTCAGTTAGCCTGCTATTTGTGAGCGGAGGTATTTTGTAAGTTGTACATTAATGTTCATGTCCTTTTCTCTAATAATGTCTTTACTTATGTCTCTATCTATCTATAGCCCGACGCTCTAATCCCGCAAAGGGTGGCCGCAGACAAAACGCCTCCAAGTCGCTCTGTCACCCACCATTTGCCTACCCTCCCCCCAGTTCACTCTCCCCTCCCTCATATACCTCTCAACTCCATCCCTCCACCTCATCCTCGGTCTTCCCCTCCCTCTCCCTCCCTCCACCCCACCTGCATACACCCTCTTAGGCAATCTTTCATTCTCCATTCTCTCCACATGTCCAAACCACCTCAGTGTACTTCTCCTAACCTTCTCAACCACATCCACATCCACCCCACAATGTTCCTTCACTTCTCCTCTCAAGTAACTCATTTCCACTGCTCTCACTCTTGACTTGTTACCCTCTAGCAAGGTCCATGGCTCACTTCCGTACATCAGGGTAGGGATCACAACACTATCATGTAGTGACTTCTTGACTTCCATACTCACCTCCCTATTTCTCATCACCGCTTTCAGTGAACCAACAACCTTCCTTCCCTGCTGTACCCTTTCAAGTATTTCATTCCCAAAACTTCCATCCTTACTCATCACACTAACCAAGTACTTGAATGCACTCACATTCTCCACATCCTCATCATCCAACCTCACTGTGCATTGTGACTTCATTCCTTTCAAACATCATAACTTTACTCTTGTTTACATTAACTTTCAGATTCCTCTTCTTACACACTGTCCCAAATTCATTCACCAAACCTTGCAACTCCCATTCATCTTCACTCAACAATACTGTATCATCAGCAAACAACATCGGAATCTTCCACATCTCACCCTCATGTCATTTTATTATATTATTTAATTTTATCTCAGTTTGTATGCTAAATAAATTACAGTGTTATGCAGTCTAAGAAAACTCTGGCATGTTTTGGATGTCTCCGAGTTTGTAACTATTGTAATCGTTGCTCCCTCGAGAATGCACAAGAACTTTGGAGAGGTAGTAGATCACTCTAGAATATAGGAAGCTTATATAAGGATGGGGAAGGGGCTAGAGCAGTTTCAGTCAGTTTCAGTTCAGTCTGAGTGTAGTTCAGTGTCAGTGTGATTGCAGGTAGTGAGTTTGTATATCTCCAGTACTTGTGAAAACGGTGAAGTGTAGTTGGCAAGCATTAAGTGTAACTGCAGTCAGTGAAGACTGTATAGCTCCGGTACTTGTGAAAACAGTGACGTGTAGTTGGCAAGCATTAGGTGTAATTATCTGAAAAATAAAGACAGTGAACTGAAGAAGACAGTGTTTATTTAAGATGTCTGAGCTGATCTTGTTTACTGTACACTGAAAGGCTGCCTCCAGGAAGTACAACTCACTGGGCAGCATCCTTCCTATACTGAACTGCTGCTGTTGGAGCCTGTGGCAGTGTGGGATGGGGATGGAACGGTGGTGTCAGGAGTGTGGATCTTTGGAAAGTGCTGCAATGAGCCTAATCTTCAACGTGGATCAAGAGGGTGTGCAAACAAGGAGCCGAGCTGGGCAGGGGCAGGAAGTGTCTCTGGCTGCATTTATGAAGCTATTACAAGCTTCAAAGAAAGAATCAACAAACAATTACAGGCACAGAATGAACGGCAGAATGAAATCAAAGAACAATTACAGGCACAAAAAGAGATACAAGGTCAGGCAGTGGATGTTGGAGCGGCCCTAGTGAGAGAGGGCAATGTTTGGAAACTCCCTGTACTGTAGTTTGCAGATGATACTGTGTTGTTGAGTGAAGACGAAGAGGAGCTGCAAGGCTTGGTAGATGAGTTTGGGAGAGTGTGTAAGAAACGGAATCTAAAGGTGAATGTGGGGAAGAGTAAAGTGATGGTCTTCAAGAGAAGTGAAGCCAGTGAGTGTACAGTGAGATTGGATGGGAAGGAAATGGAGAATGTGAGTGAATTTAAGTACTTGGGCAGTGTGATGAGTAAGGATGGTAGTCTGGAGGGTGAAGTGCTCGAAAGGGTACAGCAGGGAAGGAAGGTTGCTGGTTCGTTGAAAGCAGTGATAAGAAACAGGGAGATGAGCATGGAAGAGAAAAAGTTGTTACATGACAGTATTGTGATACCAATTGGCTCTGACATATGGAAGTGAAGCTTGGACCCTGTTGGAAGGACAGAAGTCAAGAGTGAAAGCAGTGGAAATGAGTTATTTGAGAGGAGCATGTGGAGTCACATGGACAGACAGACTAACAAATAAGGAAGTGAAGGAGCGTTGTGGTGTGGTTGAGGACGTGATGGGAAGCGTTAGGAGAAACACGTTAAGGTGATTTGGGCATGTGGAGAGGATGGAGAGTGAAAGATTGACGAGGAGAGTGTATGTGAGTGAGGTGGAGGGGGTGAGAGGGAGGGGGAGGCCGAGGATGAGATGGAGGGATGGAGTGGAGAGGTATATGAGAGAGGGTGGTATGAGTTGGGAGCGTGGTAGTGAAATGGCAGGGGACAGGGTGACATGGAGGCGATTTGTTTGTGGCCACCCCGTTCGGGATTGAGGCGTCTGGACACAGATAGATAGACAGATAGATAGAAAATGAAGGACAGAAAGAAATCAAAGAACAATTGCAAGCACAGAGTGAACAACTAGAGGCACACAAAAAGAAGAACAAAAAGAACAATATGAACAGCTTCAAGAGGCATTACAGAACAACAGAGGGAATTACAACTAAGGATGCAAGGACAGCTAGATGCTTTCATGGGGGAAATGAAGGAACACCAGCAACAGCTTAAGGAGGAAGTGGTTGTCAAGCTTGAGCAGCAGAAGTATGAGGTATGCAATTATGTGATGGAGTGAAGACAGCATGTAGACAACCAGCTGAAAATTAGTGAGGGAATAGTGATGGAGTGCAGACAGCACGTAGATGACCATTTGAAGCATGTAGACGACCAGGTGAAGCATGTAGATGGCAATTTGAAGATAATCTGAGAGAGAACTGAGGCTGTAGAGAAATACTGCACTGCTGAGCCTCAGGTTAGTGTACAGGGAGCATATGAAAAAAATAGACAGTGTACGGTGGATCTTGATGAATCCCAAGCATCTAAAGGTAGCATTACAGGGTTCAATAATCAAAATGTAGAAGTTTTATGTCCTGGACTTAATTATGATGCCCTAGTTTTTAGGCCCCAAGCCAGTGAAGTGCATGGCTATAATGGGAGTCCAATTAAAAAGAAACCTCAAGAATTTAATGGTAGAGTTTTGTGAGAAGCTTACTGTGCACAGTCTGAGCTACTTGCTGATCAGAATGGTTGGAATGATAGGCAGAGGGCAGTGCAGCTTGCTACTAGCCTCAAGGGTGCTGCAATGGAATTCTGGGCCAGATGTCAGTAAAGGAGAGGAGCAGTTATCAGTCCTCACTAGAAGTACTGGAGCACAGATACGGGACCATGTACCAGACTGAGGTTTACAGAGCAAGATTCCAAACCAGTGTACGGGCTTGAGGCGAATCCCTACAGCAGCTGGCTCATGACCTGGAAAGTATGGCATACAAGGCGTACCCTGCAGCAGCACCTAACTTATTGGCTTCTCTTCAGTGGGACCAGTTCATCGATGCTCTTGATAGTGCGGAGTTGAAAGTGAAAGTTAAGCATGCAAGAAGCACTAGCCAGGGCTCTAGAATTTGTCTTGCGTCAGGTCCAGTACGTCCACTTTTCAGGCAGGTTGTAGGTCACGATTCAAGACAAGAAAGAGGTAGATACTTGAAGCGGAAAATTCTGAAGGAAGCTGCTGGTACTGTAAAAAGCCAGGATACAAGAAAGAGGACTGCTACAAGTGGAAGAGGGAACAGGAGAAGACTAGAGGTTGATGGTTCTGCAGGAAGCCAGGAGACATGGAAGAGGATTGTTATGAATGGAAGAAAGAGCAAGAAGAGAGTAGTGCAAGGAAATCTACAACTGTAACAAAAGGGTGTTGGACATGTAGTGAGGTGGGACACTTCAGTTCTAAGTGTCCAAAGAAAAAGGAGGATAAGAAGAGGGCTGCAGAAGACCAGAAAGAAGCATAAAATTAGTGGAGGCTCGTGTTAAGGGGCAAAAACCAGCCAGCTTTTCTCAAGTAGCCCCACCATCGAGAAAATGCAAGAAAACTGTGATTGACAGTGTGCAAGTAGACAGATGCATAGATGTCAAGAAGTGTTCCCTTGTGATTGATTCTCCCTCAGACCAGACTTTTGTAAGGCCTGATGTGTTACATCATCAGTATCTGCCTGAGTCATCAGAACAACTGTGCAGTGTAACTGGGCACCAAACAGAACTGAGGGGACCCTTGGATGTCTGGATTGAAGTGGCAGGGCAAGAGGCCACGCTTCCAGTCTATGTAGCCAAGATGGAAGATTCTTGCCTTCTTGGTCTGGACTATATGATGTTCATGGGATGTGAGCTGGACTTCTGCTCCACGAAAAGGAAGGTTTGAGGAAAGTCGGTTCCCGTCATGGCAGAGAGACGTACCAGTTCTGGTGGCGAGGTGAGTGCGCTCCACACTACAGTGATACCCTCAAAATCAGAACTATTGCTCCATTGCAAGGTGAGTGGTTCTTTTGACAGCTGTCTAGGGGTAGCAGAGCCTGATGCACGGTACAAGATGAAGACTGGAGTGACAGTGGGGAGAACTTTGGTGGAAACATTGCAGGTGAAGTGACGGTTGTGGTGGCCAATTTCTCCCGAGAGCCACGGAAGATCAACGAGGGAGAAATTATGGGACTGTGCCAGGCGGTGGACTCCGAGTGGCATCACAGGAGGGCCTGTAGGAGGAGTGTGGTCACAAAAGATGGGTATCTGCCAGACCACTTACAAGACCTATTTTCAAGGAGCTGCCAATGCTTGGTGCTAAAGGTGAGGCAGCTGCTGATGAAGTTTGCTGATGCCTTCTCCAACAGAGACCTAGACCTGAGGTGCACTGATCTGGTGAAGCATTGTATAAACACCAGGGATCACCGCCTGATTAAACAGCCAGTGCAGAGGATGGTGCCAGCCCAACGGCAAGAAATAAAGAAGGTGACAGAGAATTTCCTAAGTCAAGGAGTGATAGAAAAGTCCAGAAGTCCTTGCGCATCAAAAGTGGTTCTGGTAAGGAAAAAGGATGGCTCAGTAAGGTGTTGTGTAGATTATCAAGCCCTGAATGAAGTGACAGTGAACGATGCATACCCCTTGCCAAGAACTGATGACATGCTGGATGCTCTGTCAGGTGCCAAGTGGTTCTCCACCCTAGATATGAAAGCAGGATACCATCAGGTCAAGGCTGCAGAGAGGAGAAAACAACCTTTTCATATGGGCAGGGTTTATGGGAGTTTAAAGTTATGCCTTTTGGCCTAAGTAATCCCCTAGCTACTTTTGAGCATCTCATGGATCGTGTACTGGAAGGCCTATGCTGGTAGATAGCTCTCATCTATCTAGACGATGTAACTGTATGTGGACGGACTTTTGACCAGGAATTGGAGAGGCTGCCAGAGGTGCTCAACAGGATCCAAGCAGCACACCTCAAATTGAACCCCAAGAAGTGCTTCGTGTTCCAGAAGGAAGTGAAGTACCTGGAACACATTGTAGGCGAGGGCAGTGTCCATACTGATCCAGAGAAGGTGGCAGCTGTGGAAAACTGGCCGGTTCTAACTTCTGTGAAGGACCTACGGAGAGTCCTGGGTTTCTGTACCTACTATCGGCATTTTCTTAAGGACACTGCAACGATAGTTGCAATCTACACAAGTTATTGGGGAAAAGGCAAAACTTTCCGTGGATTGCAGTGACTCAGATGGCCTTCGATGAACTCATGCATGCGTTGGCAAGCTCTCCAGTATTGCCGTACCCAGATCTGAGTCAGCCATTCATTCTGGACTGTGATGCTAGTGACCATGGTACTGGTGGAGTCCTGTTGCAGAATAAGGATGACAAGGAGCATTTGGTGGCATATTATGGTAAGAAGCTCAACCCACCGGAGTGGAACTACTATGTGACTCATAAGGAGCTCTTGGCAGTGATGAAGAGTCTTGATTTCTTCCATCCCTACTTGTATGGGTCCTAATTCATCATCAGGACAGACCATGCAGTGCTGAAGTAGCTGAAGACATTAAAGAATCCGGAAGGACAACTAACACGGTGGCTTGGGAAGCTGGACCAGCACAACTATGAGGTGCAGCACCATCCTGGGCAGGTACATGGCAATGCTGACAGAATGAGTCATCAGCCTTGAGACCCAGAGCGCCAGCAGTGTAGTAAAAAAGAAGATCATAGCAGGAAATACAGCCATACTGCAGTGACAGGGCCAGCGTCAGATGAGGAAGGCCTAAAGCGGATACATATAGAGGATGCTAGAGTGGCTGCAATGGAGTACAGTGTGACCATCTTGGGAAGAGGTTTCAAGGTTCAGCCCTGCGACCATGAGCTACTGGAGTCAGTGGGACCTTCTTCATCTGAACAATGGACTACTGGAGAGTCAACGGGAGACACCCGATGGCCTCAGCATGTATTGGTATGTATTTCCGAAGAAAATGAGGTCCGAGATTTTGGATAAGTCCCATAACCAGATCACTGGTGGGCACCTGGGAGTGAAGAAAACTCTAAGCCGGCTGCGACAGAGGTTCTACTAGACTGGCATGCATAAGGATGTTGAAGAGTGGTGTCGGGCCTGTGATGTATGTTGTGCCAAAAGGGGACCCAAGAAATGTGGTTGCACCCCTCTCCAGCTGTACCAAGTGGGTGCACCAATGGAAAGAGTTGCGGTGGACACTGCTGGACCTCTGCCACTCACTGAAAGACTAAACCAATATATATGTGTTGCCATGTACTACTTCACAAAGTGGCCAGAACCCTATGCCATTCCCGATCAAGAGGCTGCGACTGTTGCTCAGGTGTTGGTTGGCCAGTTTTTCTGTTGTTTTGGGATGCCACAAGAGCTCCATTCAGACCAGGGTAGAAACTTCGAGTCTGCTGTGTTCACGAGTGCTGCGAGTTACCGGGAATCAAGAAGACCAGGACGACCCAACTAAGGCCACAGTCAGATGGGAAGGTGGAGAAATTCAACTGGGCCCTGAGACAAGAAATGGACAAGTACTGTGTAGATTGACAAAGGGAAAAGGACCAAAAATTACCTGTGTTGCTGAGGGCATACAAGTCTGCAACCCATAAGTCTACCGGCTACACCCCTGCAAAACTGATGCTGGGCCATGAGTTACATTTACCCATTGACTCGTTAATGGGAAGATTCCCTTGTTACGAGCTGCCTACAGAAACCTCCAGCTATGCGAAGCATCTTCAGGAAAGGCTGGCTCAGGTGCATCATCAAATGCGAGAAGCTGTAAAGTTTTCAGGCGAAGTGAAGTATGATGCCAAGGCAAGTGAGGTGAGCTTCAAGGATGGTGACAAAGTTTGGTTATATAATCCTCAATGGAAGAAGGGACAGTCACTGAAGCTGCAGAGCCCATGGGATGAGCCTTACACTGTGTTGGACTGCTTATCGGACGTAACGTACCGCATTCGGGGAGGCAGGAAGTCTCGCCCAAAGGTGGTACACGTGAATCGTCTGTGGCAGTACCATGGGCCAGGACAGTACAGCTGGGATGTCTCCGAGGAATCATGCTCACACCCAGCCGAGGATGTTGAGGAGGACCAAGGAGCTGAAGTACAAGATGATGGTGACAGTTTCCCGAGGGAAGAAGTGAATCAGGAAGAGGACCAAGACATTCCAGGAGGAGTGGACCGTGTGGAGGAGAAGGGAAGTCGTCAGAAGCGGCATTGGAGAAGACCTGATAACTTGAAGGATTATTTTGTGCATAATTAAATGTTTAGTTTGGATTAAGGATTATGTTTTTATAAATTGCGTAGTTTTCTTGGGACAACAAAGGACCAGGAAGGGGGTAGTGTTGAGAAGTGGGATTGCTAGTTAGATTGTGTTGGCAAATTCCCAACGATTTTAGATTTTTTTTTTTTCGCTACGTGTCAGAGTTACCAGTTAGCCTGCTTTTTGTGAGTGGAGGTATTTTGTGAGCTATATATTAATTTCCAAACCCTTTCTCTCTATAATGTTTTTATTTATGTGACTGTTTATTAAATCATTTAATTTTATCTCAGTTTGTATGCTAAATAATTTACAGGTTATGCAGTGTAAGTAAACTCTGGCATGTTTTGGATGTCTTCGAGTTCGTAACTGTTGTAACCGTTGCTCCCTTAAGAAAGCATCAAAACTTTGGAGAAGTAGTACATCAATCTAGAACACAGGAAGCTTATATAAGGATGGGGAAGAGGCTAGAGCAGTTTCAGTCAGTTTCATTTCAGTTTGAGTGTAGTTCAGTGAATGTATATCTTCGGTACTTGTGAAAAGAGTGAGGTGTAGTTGGCAAGCATTAAGTGTAACTGCAGTTAGTGAAGATTGTATAGCTCTGGTACTTGTGAAAACAATGTAGTTGGAAAGCATTAAGTGTAATCACTTGAAAAATAAAGACAGTGAACTTAAGAAGCCAGTGTTTATTTACCTGAGCTGATCTTGTTTACTGTACACTGAAAGGTTGCCTCTAAGAACAACAACTCACTGGGCAACGTCCTTCCTATACTGAGCTGATGATGATGGAGTCTGTGGCAGTGCGGGACAGGAAGGTAACAATATATTCCTAGGCGTAAAACAAGGTGAAATATTGATCATGAAAGGAAAATAAAGTTCATTGTGGTTCGTAGCAAGGGAAAACCCCAAGTGCCTGGAAACAAAGGGAATGGATGAAGGTGGATTGAGTGCAGTGGTGGATGGAGGGAGAAAGGGAGGTTTTGGGAGTGAGGAGGAGTGGAGGAATCGAGGTGTTGGGAGTGAGGAGGAGGGGGGGAAGTATGCTTGCTACGCACACCAGGTACAATATCCAAGGAGTATATGGGGGTATGGGTGGTTGGGATGCCATAATGAAGGAGAAAGCCCAGTGGGGCAGAGGTGGACAGAGAGAGAAGTGGGGGGGTGGGGGGGGCAATCTGGCCATACTCCAACAAATACTGTGATTCCCATTGGCTTGGTCCCATATACGTCATAAGACGTGGAGCTACCTACTGCCAGTTTTTGCTAGGCTCTGTGGTATCGACAGACATAGGACTTTATGCTACATTTTCCGAAAATGTCGTTTGGCAGACATGGGTCTTTAGGGATTAAGGAGTTAAGGAACGAGATGATACAAAAGGGGGGGGGGGGAATTTTTCCAGCAATTAAAGGTAATTTACCACCCAGAAAATAGTCTGAAAAATACAGAAAATAAACTGGAGGAATATGAAATGAAACGGTAAGGTCTTTCTACTGCTTTAGTGTACATTTAGCACTCATTCTATTGTTCATTCTTGTGTGTAAGCATGAAAGAGAGAGTACTGATACAAACAATCATGTTTTCCACTAACCCCTTAATAGCTCCTGGTGTTGAACAACACTTTACCATACCAGTGTCAGTGACGTAAAGTCAGCGTGAGCTATAAAAAAAACTGCAAACAATTATGGGAAGGGAACAAAAGTCACTGGTATGTTTACACAACCCTAAGCTACCATCCCAAGCAGTCAGGCGGTCACTTCATCCCAGATGTTTTTGCCCCTATGACACATGCACCTTAATTTTATGAATTCTTCCGCGAATCATAGCGAATCACATGATAGTTTAGGAAGCTAAAAAAACACATTGCCAGGTGTGCCAGATGATTCTCTTCACAACCGTTATATCTTCACAACCGTTATATATATATATATATATATATGTATATATATTTGTGGGGGGAGCTCTGCAAAAATGGTCCCGGGGCCGGCTAAGGAGCATACAGATTTTCTGAGCCCGCGGCCATTGAGGGATTAAGCCGTACCTACGATTGTTTGTTTCTGGCACAATGGAAGAGTTGGATTTCATTTCCCAATTTCCCAACTGTAGGTTTGGTTAGGTTAAATTACTGTATTAGGTACAGTTAAGGTAGGTCAGCTTAGGTTTAGTTAAATGCTTAGGAGAGTCCCTTCCACCATTATGCTGATAAATGAAACAAGAGGTGTCACAGTGGAACAGCTAAAATGAACAGGGAAACAGATGTCTATCTATCTATCTATTGCCAGACGCCTCAATCCCGAACGGGGTGGCCACAAACAAATCGCCTCCATGTCACTCTGTCCCCTGCCATTTCACTACCACGCTCCCAACTCACACCCCCCTCTCTCATATACCTCTCCACTTCATCCCTCCATCTCATCCTCGGCCTCCCCCTCCCTCTCGCCCCCTCCACCTCACTCACATACACTCTCCTTGTCAATCTTTCACTCTCCATCCTCTCCACATGCCCAAACCACCTTAACGTGTTTCTCCTAACACTTCCCATCACGTCTGC
>JAGKTI010000850.1:48668-64665 GCA_018397915.1 Birgus latro
ACCTTTTTTCTAGCTGTTTTACTTAAGAACCATGCATGGAAAAATTAAATTGCAAGCAGGAAATTATGATTAACATTTAGGGTAATTTTTTAACACATGTACAGCATGATGAAAACAGGTTAGGCATGAAAATCTTTATGGTAACCGTAGGTTAGGTTTGGTTAGGACCGGACATGAAATTAACTGCTTCCACCTTTTCTCTAGCTGTTTTACTTAAGAACCATGCATGGAAAAATTAAATTGCAAGCAGGAAATTATGATTAACATTTAGGGTAATTTTTTAACACATGTACAGCATGATGAAAACAGGTTAGGCATGAAAATCTTTATGGTAACCATAGGTTAGGTTAGGTTAGGACCGGACATGAAATTAACTGCTTCAACCTTTTTTCTAGCTGTTTTACTTAAGAACCATGCATGGAAAAATGAAACTGCAAGCAGGAAATTATGATTAACATTTTTGGTAATTTTTTTACACATTTACAGCATGATGAAAACAGGTTAGGTATGAAGTTAGGGTACTTACGAACAAGAAGCTGCCATCCTGATGTAATAACCCACTCTATCATCTCAGACTCTGACAGGAAGACCTTGCACCTGACACACCTTTCCACTTGACAATCACCACCACTTATCACCAACACTTTCCACAACGTTTTTTTTATATAACTGGAATAACATCACTTCACTGCACCGTACATAACAGTAAATTCCCGTGTGGTCTAGTGACGATCCCTGGAGAATTTAGTCGCTGTCAGAGTCCGAGATGAGCAGACAGAGGCGGCGTAGGGGCATCTTGGTGCGACATGGTGATACACTATCCACTACAGAGGACTCTGAAGATAGACGCAAACTAACATCCAGTGGTGATTCAGCCGTGCCTGATGTGCTGGGCTGTGGCTCGGAGCTAGAAGGCCTGTCTTCGTGAGATGATCGTGTGGAGCGAGAGTGGGCGACGACGGCAGGGTTGACTGGCCTGAAAAAACTATCAATGGTTGATTGACGCAGAGGACGACGATTTTGACGATTAACGATGCGTTGCCTGAAACCTCGCACTTCACTCGCCAATTCCAATGACCCCATCTCTCTGTCACAGTCTGGGTGTTCTAGGTAGTCAAGGACGAACTCCACATACCGCCGGATTGTGCTCAGCCTGGGGATGGTTGGGGTAGTGACAAGCCATGAGGAGTCCGCATCATCGTCGCTGTCCTCGTCAGAATCTTCCTGCTGGGTACTCGGACCAGCAACAGTAGATGCGATCTCGGTATCAGACATGATCTGATACCCAGGATCACCCTCGTCGTCATCCAACCACTCGCGCACTTCGTCGACATCCACACCGTCTCCACCCGTACGAAGCCTTGCATGAAAGTCATCCACGTCAAAACCAAGAAAATCGTGCACCACGTCACTTCCATGAAGCAGGCGAGACCAACCATTTTCTAAAGTCTTGACAGAGACTTCCTTCCATGCATTTGCCCAGTTGAAGATGGCAAACTTGAGGGTGTATTGGCTAATGTTTTCGAGAGTTTTTTGTCCTCGCATGTCACGTCCTTCCCTGTGATCGTCCTCGTCCTCGTACACAACCATCACCTCGTCCAAACACTTCCGTCGGTATAGCCTCTTCGTTGCCACAATCACTCCCTGGTCCATTGGCTGGATGAGACCAGTTGTATTAGGTGGCAAAAACAGACAACTGATGCGACCATTCTCTGCCACCAACTCCTTGTCTGACGGATGCGCAGGTGCATTGTATAGAATCAGGAGGGCCTTTACCTGGTCTCGTCAGATTTTCAGTGCCTCCGTCTGATAAAGAATGACCTCCTTAACAAAGTGTTGGTGGAACCAATTTTTGAAGATCTTGGTTGTGAACCAAGCCTTCAAAGAATGATACCACACGACAAGAAGGGCATCCATTAACCCACGAAGGCACCTAGGCTGCTTTGCACGGCCTACAATAACGGGCTTGAGCCGGTGCATGCCGTTAGCATTGGCACAGCACAAAGCAGACACCCGCTGCTTCGAGAGCTTTGGGCCAGGTACACGCTTCTCCATCTCCTCAGCGAGAGTGTTTGTGGGTATTGAACGGTAAAATAGGCCAGTTTCCAGTTTTGTCAGTGTTGTAAACTTGACCGAGAGTGAGGCCCTCCCTATTATTCAAGCCATTCACCTTCTGCCGAAACTGTTCTACTCCTTCGTCGTTAGCATCCAGAGCTTCACCATGGGCCTTACGATTGGTAAGTCCTTGCCGTAACTTGAACGCGAAGAGCCAACCTTCAGATGCCTTGAAGTCTGGGGCGTCGTGTAGCCTTGCGAACTTTTCAGCAGCAGCTTTCAGCTCCGTTCCACGTACCAACACACCTGCGGCACGTTGTTGTCGATACCAAATCAACGTGGAGCGGTCAATGTCTGCATACTTAGGAGTAAACATCACCTTCCTCTCCACGTTTCGTCTGGTCTTCGATGCAAAATCAGCCGTGTACTGCTGTAGTTTGTCTCGGGACTTCTTGATATCAAACAAGGTGGAGCGAGGGAGGTTAAACTCACGTACGATACGTCCTGTTGACCAGCCAGCGTCCACCTTGTCCAATATCTGCCTCTTCTTCTCCAGAGTCAGAACCACTTTCTTCCTCTTCCCAGGAGGCGGGGCCATCATCACACACATGATGAAGGTGAAGAGCAGTATCAAGCACTGTAGGAGGTAGGGTATCACCACAAAAGCAATCACTTTGGCCGCCATTTTCGGAGTTGTTCACGGCAGTAGCAGAGTGGGTAATGGCGAACGACAGAGGCGCCACGAGTGTAAACATAGCCGATCGGCGCGCGCAGGAAATTCAAACTGACGTGGTCCCAAAAAATCGAATTTTTTCCCAATTTTTTTTGAATTTTTTGGCATTTTGGGGGTTGGGCAGCCCACAATGTCCGAATAGTGAGTATGTCCGAGTATTGGACGTCTGAATAATGGAGGGATTACTGTATATAAAAAATAAGGTCATTGACAGTGCCATACACCTGGAATTGGCTAATTATCATGGCAACATCCAACCTCCACTCGTTTCCTAATTTTCCCTGCTTTTTTTTCCTGTGAAATATGCCGTATGAGCTACTCTCGTAATATAAATGTATATAAGAAAGGAAGGGAGAAGCCTGAGTGATATTTATATTCACCTGGAATTACCTAATTTATTATGTATTGTCTAGATTTCCTACGACTTATTTCTCAGCATATACATTAGCAGCTGACATTTTCAACTCTTGGCTACCGAGATGCAGTCAGTTCGCTCTCGTGTTTCACGGTGAAATGACGCTCCTCCATTTTTGCCGCTTTTGCGCCTATTATAAAAGGCCCTGTGGCCTCTACTCCTACTAAACATCGTGTGGGAAGCGGTAAAGGACTGTAGATATATGTAAGTGTAATAAAGTACTAGAAATAATAAAGTGTGAGTGTGTATATGGGTAAGAAATGACAGAATACAAGCAGCAAATTAGTGCAAGTGGGAGGCTCATGGGAGGCTCGTATGCACTCATAATTTACATTGCTTTCAGTGTTTTTTTTTTTTTTTTGTCGGGGAGAGCAGGCAGAGATTGTTAGGCGTGAGAGGGTTGAACTTGCAGGTGAATCTCTTGAGTGTGTGGAGGAGTTTTGTTATTTGGGAGACATGTTATGTGCCGGAGGTGGGGCTGGAGTTAGCTTGGTTGCTAGAGTGAGAAGTGGTTGGAAGAAGTTCAGGGAGCTGTTGCCTCTCCTGACATTGAGAGGACTCTCCTTACGTGCTAAGGGGTCTTTGTATGCAGCATGTGTTAGGAGTGTGATGCTGTATGGTAGTGAGACCTGGGCAGTAAAGGAAGAAGATATTCGCAGGTTTAAACGTACAGAAATGACAATGATTAGGTGGATGTGCAGTGCGTCCCTGCGTGCAAGGCCTGGGGGGGCTGGGTTTACGATAGAAGAGTTGAGAGGTAGGATGGGACTGGAGTGTATTGGTGTTGTGATGAGGAGAGGTAGGCTGAGGTGGTTTGGACATGTGGAGAGGATGGGGGATGATAATTGGGTACAGAGAGTGAGAAGTGTTAATATTGGGGGAGGGGTTGGGAGGGGTAGACCGAGAAAGACATGGGACGAGGTCATTAAATGTGACTTAAGGGTTAAGGGACTGAATAGGGAGGCTGCCAGAGATCGAGCAGCGTGGAGAGCCGCCATTAGGTGACCAAGGCCGACACATGCAAGCATGTTGGAGCCTTCAAAAACGAAACGAAACGAAAAGATTCCAAATTACTTTGAAATCATTGAATATTGTTTCAAGTGATAATATCTGGCAGTGTTATTCAGATTAGGGGATGTCGGGAAGTGTAAAGTGGAGACTTAGTTACCCAACTTCAGAAGTCTCCACAAGTCCTACAGTAGTCGACGAGTGCTAAAAGAACATCCCAGGAGAAAGCTGAAGGTATGTGCCATATGCATATGTAATTATAATATTCTAGGGCTAATAACTGATTTTTGGCAAATATTTTAAAAAAGTCAGTCGGATTGCAAATATCCCCATGGGAATGACATGGTGTGCCTCCGACATCCCCGCGGTGTAGGGGTTAACCACTCCTGGAGCACAGGCCAACTCCCCTCTTCATAGAAAAAGGCAGCCATCCAGCCTGTCCCTCAACTGAAGGAAAAAAAATACCTTCCGGCCCATCTCCCTCCTAAGCTGTCATGGAAATACGACAGAACGAATGGTCCTACATCGCCTCCAATGGGCCACAGAGGAACCCCACAGTCACCTCTTTGCCTACATAAGGGGGAGAGGCACTGCAGAGTGCCTCGCCACCTTCCTAACAGCTCAGAGGAGGATGTGGACTGGCCAACTTCCTGGATCTCGAAAAAGCCTTCGAGCTGGCTTGCCCAGAAGCCATTCTCACCACCTTGTCCTACAAAGGAGTAAGTGGATGCATCCTCTGCTGGCTCGAAGACTTTATCAGGGACTGGGAAGCACTATTCCGCTTTCAGGGGCAGACATCTGCCTCTTACAAACATCCAAATGGCACCCCACGGGGCAGCATCATTAGCCCCACCCTCTTCAACACCCTTGTTGAGAGCCTTCTACATACAGACCTTGGAAAGGGTGCAAAACTACTGTGCTATGCTGATGACTTGGTTCTGGTCATCAACTGCTGCGCACAAAGAGCACTATCACTCCCACACCGGGAGAGCATCAACCTGGGGCTCAAAGTAAACGTCCAGAAAATCAAAGCTTTCACCTTCGGGACTACAACTCCTGCCCAACATCTATACCTGGGAGACACAACTATCACATATGAGAGCTCCCACCAATACCTGGGAGTATGGTTCAATACAAGACTCTCCTTCCAGAGAGAGGTAAATCATCTAAGACAGGGGTTCTCAACCTGGGGTACACGTACCCCCAGGGGTACATGAGAGGAATTTGGGGGGTACGTGACAGGTTTCTCAAAATACTGTAATTCGGTTTTGAATAACTGCAAACCTGTTTGTAGAAAGTGGCCTACATGTGCTGGGCTAGATGTGTCCTCCACTAGAACCAGGACACTAAGTGACAATGTTAACAAGGAAACTCTTGGAGTTATGTCATTTGAGAGAAAGCTCTCTTGGACTACACTTGCCACACAACCTTGCAAATCCATAATACAGTAGTCACCCTTGCTCGTTTTCTATCGATCACGTCTCTCCTCACGCGTACCAAACAGGTACCAAAGTGAGACGCACTGTTCGCCTCTCACTGTCGCCCACTCACCACCCTTCCCTCACTACCCTCACCCTCAGGTACGTTGAGATCTGCTTCATGGTTTCCAGTGTATTTGGTCTGATTTTTTCCCCTCTAATTTGTCATGGATTTTGCTTGCAGCTACAGAGTCATGTGCCTACACTGCAGCCATAATAACTGGTAATGGTTTCATGGCCAAGTTTGTGGTTTTCAATTACGTGGGTAAGGGGTACATGACCAATACTGAAAGATTTCAAGGGGTACATAAGATTAAAAAGGTTGAGAACCCCTGATCTAAGAGCTCTATGAGCCTTAGCCTGAAAAGGGAATGGAGCCACATACCAGGTGCTAAGGCTCTTCAACATCCAAACCATCTGCTCCATCGTAGATTACTCCGCACCAGCATTACCTACCATTGACATCAAACTCAGTAATAAACTGGAGGTAGTACAGAACGACGCCCTGCACACAATAACAGCTCCCCCCAATGGACACACCTCTGTAACCTCCGCCTGGAGTGTGAAGTTGAGTCCCTACAACACCGGATATGGGTGAGAGTCTCAGTACTCGTGGCTAAGCTTGCAAACAACATATCCCCGCTCTCCCCCCTCCAACAAATCAAGGCCTCAACAAACAGACACAAAGACTTACTCACAAAAAGCTGGGTCCACTGCACCATCAAAGTAGTCAGAACCCACGACACTGTCCACCATATCACACATGAACCAGACATACCCAACAACAACAAAAACCCTGCTCCCTGGATCCTGTCCCCCTTCATATTTGCAGTCCCCTGGATTACTGGCAAAGGCCACACCTCACCTCAACTTCTATGCCAGGAAGCCCTGGAAAGAAAAGCCTCCCTTACCACCCCAGACTCGACTTCTTACTACACTGAAACAGCACAGAGCCGGTACTGCCTTTGTGTCCAGAGAGGGCACATACACAGCCAGAGTCAGCAATGGAGCCTCAACTCTATAAATAGAACTAGCGGCGATCACCAAAGGTCTTGAACACGCCCACAACACCACAACAGTGAACTCCATCATCATTCACACAGACTCACTATCAGCCATCCACACCCTCCACAGACCAAACCACCGTGACAACAGGAAACTCATACAAGAAATCATATACTTTGCCTCCAAAATAGCTGACTCTGGCAAATCCATAACCATCCACTGAATACCCAGCCACTTCAACGTGTCTGGGAATGAACAAGCTCACAGAGCAGCTAAATCAGCCACCGACCACCCTGAAATGGAAGTCAAGATTCCCACCTCCTTCTCCTAAATAAAATCAGATATATAAAAAAACAAAAAAACAATGTACCTCACCAAAGAGGAACATCAAGCATGTGCATCAAATGGGTCTGCTTCTGCCAGGTGGTACGCAGCAGCAACTCAGTACGAACCACTTATGACCGCTGCAAGCACACCAAACAAGCTCCTCATGAGAGTCCGTTGACTGTGGCTAGGCTACAACTGCTGCACCAACATGCTGAACAACAACCCTAGAGAAAACTGCAACCACTGTGGTACAGAGACACCTCATCCCCTGTTACATTACATTACCAACTGCCAAGCCACAGCACAACTCAGAGCTGGTCACACCTTCCCCAACCCAGACACTATCCAAGACCTTCCACCAGCTGTTGACCTTCAAACTCTGACAGAAGCAGCAACCTCGGTCATATCTTCAACATGAACACAGATATTGCTCTTGGTTGTAAAAAGATCAAATCCACCGACATAAAAGACAGAACAACAACAGACGAACTCCATCTACATAAAAGACCAGAACCTCTGACTGGGCTAACATAGGGCTCGGCCCCTATTCACTAAGGGGTAAAACTCTAAAGAAGAAAACAAAAAGACGAGGGCGATGAAGAGTTTGAGCTCAGAAACACTTGATCTGATGACAAAAATTCAACTTAATATTAAAAAAAAAGTCCTAAAACAATGACTCAGGGAAGGTAATCAGGGTGATAAGAATTAGCGCAGCAGGGGTCAAGGCTTCAATAATGACCAAATGGAAGGATATATAATCTAATTCTTTGGGCCCTAAGTTGGTATGTCTGCTGTTATGTTTTTATGTTCCTAGTTCTAGATCCTACCAACCCCTTTCACAACAAGCAACTACTATAGTGGTGGTGGTGGTGGTGATATAGTCACAACTTGAAGGACAAGGTTAGGGACCATGAAGCAGATATCACTATAATAAAAATGAAAACATTTTTCAGTGTTTCTTCAAGTAAGGTCTTTTGCTCTGATTAAGAAAAGATGAGAATAATAAGGTCCTATGAAACCTTCCTATGTAATTTTAACAAATTGGTATATTCAACTGCTGAATATGCATTTAGTGAAAGTTTCACTATGACTAACAGAGGGTTATTTGACATGAATATTTTGGTTTTGGCTTGATGAAAAATTCATCAAGAAAATGCATATTATAATAACCTACTGAAGTTTCCTAGTAACTTCAAAGCACAATATAATAATATGGTGGTAGCATGAACAGAATACCTTGGCACTTATGGCACTCAAATATGTATTATCTATTTCAAATACAATATATACTCACCAGTAACAGAATACAATCACTGGGAAAAGTACAGTGATAAACCTAACCAAACCAACTTACTTCATCTTATTCTCTCCTCCTGGAGAAGGGGGATATATCTCCACCTTCGGAGGTCCATCAGTATTGTTTTGTAGTGCCTCTAATTCTTTTTCTAACTCAGCTTGCTGCTTCTGTTGAGAAACGACACTTTCAGGACCTGCGAGCTCATACTGCAGATGAAAATCATAAGATGGATTAAAATTAATTCATCACCATACGTTTGTATTCATAAATACTCTGTAAATGGTTAACACATTTCATTCTGACATTTCAAACAGCTTACATAAAAATTTTAACAACTCTGGCTATGCATGACTGCTAGTCATTACTGAAAAGTACAACTGATACCAAGTTTAATGATTAGGGATGAAATGAGGAGGGAAGCATAATCAACAATTCTGGCAGATGTACTTCTAAAGATAACATGAATCGGCACATCCATCAGAAAGGATACAACTAACAACAAGTTTTTGCTAAGACAAATATATTTTTTCTTGTTAAGGTCATAGAGGAGCCTGAACAGACACTGGATTAAGCAATGCACAGTCATGTGTCTGTGAGCATCTTGATTACTGGCATTATCAGTGAGAGGTGGTTTTGCTATGGTATGCACATCAGCTGAAAAGAAACCACCACTGGTTGTACAGAACAATGGCTGAAAAGTACATGACTAGACAAAACCATGTCTTATTTCCTGGTACTGTTCCATGACTGAGGTGGTGCTGTGGTGTTGCAGATATAATGACCCATATGCAACAAATTGCTTATACGATGATGAAAGAGTTAGGACTTTTTTTCTGATAAATGACTGAATTTTCACTTATATGATGACTACGAGCCAACGCAAAGCCTCACTGGTCGATATATGATTGCTATTTTCACTTATACAATCACTCTTGAGGATGTGATGGGAAGCGTTAGGAGAAACACGTTAAGGTGGTTTGGGCATGTGGAGAGGATGGAGAGTGAAAAATTGACGAGGAGAGTGTATGTGAGTGAGGTGGAGGGGGCGAGAGGGAGGGGGAGCCCAAGGATGAGATGGAGGGATAGAGTGGAGAGGTATATGAGAAAGGGGGGTGTGAGTTGGGAGCGTGGTAGTGAAATGGCAGGGGACAGAGTGACATGGAGGCGATTTGTTTGTGGCCACCCCGTTCGGGATTGAGGCGTCGGGCAATAGATTGATAGATAGAGACAATCACTCTTAAACAAGTCTACTGTTATTTGTTTGTTACAAGATGGCATTTGCACTCATCACTATCGGGTGTTAGTGACAATAATGGGATGACAGTGTGGTGCTGGAGTTCAAGCAGTAAATGAAGTGCAATGAAGTGAAATAATTGTCAGTTTATGTGAGCTGGAAACTTGTTTTTTGACATTTTTTGGTGGAAGCAGCAAGTGAAGTGCAGTGAAGTGAAATAACAACCAGCTGAGTTGGAAACTTGTTTTTTAGATGCTGTTGGATGGGTGACCCTTGGCCAAATACACAGCCCTGTTGAACTCATGCTATAACTGACTCAATTTACAATAAACTGTTATGCACTGCATTTTTTTTTTTTTAATGCAACATTGGAGAACAAGGTTGTGCTATAGTACTGAACTTCTCTCTCTTTGCTTATTACAGAACAAACATCTGAATGGGAAACTGGAGGATAACAGACAGCACCAGCCGGGTGGTCACAGGGTGCGGGTGTGTGCCACCATGCCCTCCCACAGCCGACGCCGTAAATATCGAGGGCTCGCCCTTCTGACCACACCTACAACATCGTGGGCCAGGCTGGTGCCAGTGGTAGACTCTCAACCTCAGAGAGTGACGGGGAAAGGTAGGAAACCCAAGGACGAGAAACGAACATGGACAATAGTCCCTGTGGTGCAGCACTGCAGACGGCACCATGTGTCACAACTCGTGCAGGACCCGGCAAATGCCTATGCACAGGAGAGGATAGCGTACTAGCTGCTGTTCATGAAATGGAATGTGATGCACTGGAGCAAGGTCGTGACACCCAACTGAAGCTGAATTTTGTCTCAGATTGTGAGCTCTCCCTCTTGCAAAAGGCGAAGTGGACTGTTTCTGTAGCAAAGTAGTTTCCTGAATATAAGGTACTGTTTAAAGAAGGTAAGACATGTCAGTGTGTGACAGTGAGAAGTGGTATGCCAAAGATTTCTTGACTGGTAATGGCTTTAATGGTGGTGTTTTTGAAGCAGTCACCAATCCCCCCCAACCAGGATTATTATTCACGATGTTCCTGTCTAGTGGACCATGGAGAATCTTGAGGCTCCAGCAAATGTACCGTGGATGAAGAGAAAAATGGTCAGCAAGTATCAGAGACCACAGCTTACTGCTCTGATAAAGGGAGACATAATGGAGAGATTTTAACAGGCCACTGGGATACAGGAAGATTGCATACTACATTTTGGAGCCTGACCTCTGCTACCACTGCAGCAGGTGGGGGCATCTGCTTCCAAGAGATTAGGTGTGCTAAGCCGATTCCGTACTTTCTTTACCCCTGCACAGTTGTTGACCTTGTACACGGGTTTTATTCGCCCGTGTATGGAGTACAACTCTCATGTGTGGGGAGGCTCTCCACATGCAGCTCTTCTCAATAGGGTGGAGTCAAAGGCTTTTCGTCTCATTAACTCTCCTCCTCTTACTGATTCCCTTCAACCATTGTCTCTTCGCCGCGCTGTTGCATCTTTATCTCTCTTCTATCGCTACTTCAATGGTCACTGTTCCTCTGAACTGTCTGCTTGCATCCCTCCACCTCTACGACGGGCACGTAGTACCCGTCTAGCAGTAAACTCTCATCCCTTTTCTGTCCAACTCTCTAATGCAAGAGTTAACCGTTACTCCCAGTCTTTTATTTATGCAACTGGTCAACTCTGGAACTGTCTTCCTATGTCTGTATTTCCTACTTCCTATGATCTCCAGTCTTTCAAACGCAGTGTGTCCAGGCATCTCGAATTGAACGGATCTTGAATTTGGCTCTCTTTTGTACTGTTTTTGTTTTTTCTTGATAGGAACAGTATGCAGGCCCGTGGCCTTTGGTTCCTTCTTCCATGCATAAAAAAAAAAATTGTTAAAAAAAAAAAAAAAACCTGGTATGGAAGTGTAGTGTGGCATACAGGTGTTGTTTTTGTGCTGGGAGGCATGAAGGCAGCACCTATTTGGACAAAATCAAGCAGGGCGAACACTTCAAACCCAACCCCCAGCGCTATGGCACACTGCAGCACAAAAAGAGGTTGCACAACCATCACCGCTGGAGCTGACCAATTTTTGGGAGGCCCGTCAACAGGTCTTGAATTTTCCACAGCTGCGATAACAACCACTGCTGCACCTGTGCACAGTCAGCCACCAGTGCATCTTGCTGAATTGTTGGTAAGCCAGCCCTATATGGAGATTACAGCTAGCCTGACACCATTTTACGGGATGTCATTAGGGATCTCCACTCAGCCATGCAAGACCTATCCTGGAGACTTAGCCGAGTCAAGCAGCATCTGCAGCAACAGGAAGACTACCTTTTCAAGTCTACCATGGAAAGCGGGGATTCTGTGGCAACATGTGACATGTTTGAGGCTTCTGGTCTCCCTGGTCCTGGTGTGGAGAGGAGACTCCAGGTGGACAACTGAACGCAAGGGGAGAAACTGGGGCAGCTCCCAGTGCCCAGGTTGAAAAGCCTGATCCAGGGAGGTTTGATGCATTCCATCAAGAGGTGGGAGAAATGAAAAAGGAGCTGTGGCATTCTGAGACGAAGGTAAAGCAGTTAATCTCGAAGCCCAGTGGTTAGCTCCGTCTATACCTTTCTGACCTGGAAAGTTAATGGCTTATGGACTCACTTTATAGACATACACTCTTACGTTACAGTGCATAAACCAGAACTTGGTTGCCTTACATGAGGTAGTCCAACATCTGCCCCTCCGGAGAGATTACAGTGTTCAACAACCTATTATGCTGACTGTGGATATCTCACTGTTTATCATATGTAAATCATTAATCATTTGTATATCTGTGACTTGCCATTCTCCACAAGCTCCCTGTATTTGTACCACAATTCTTGACAGCACTACACTTATTACATGTATGGATGTCTACACAGTTAGCTCCCATTCTTCAATCTAGCTTAAATTTCTTGGCACCATTCATTATGTTACTTGATATACGTACAGTATTTAGTTTGTATATCTACAAGATTGTTGGATGTGAGAGTTTTGAGAGGGGAGGGTGGAGGTATGTCTGACCACTACCTGGTGGAGGGAAAGTTGAGAGTAGGTAAGAGATGGGTGAGAGCTAGGAGAGTTAGGTGTGGCAGGGAGGTTTTGAAAGTGAGTGAGTTGGATAAAAGAGAGAAAATGATAGAGTATCAGGAGAAATTGAGAGATCAGTGGAATGCAGTGAAAGATCAGGAGAGTGGCAGTGTGGAGGAGGAATGGCAGTTGTTTAAGAGTGCTGTGGTGGGGCATGCAGAAGAGGTGTGTGGTGTGAGACGAGTGGGTGGTGGTGTAAGGAAGGGAAGTGAATGGTGGTGCAAGGAAGTAAGTATGGCTGTGGGTGAGAAGAGACATGCATATGAAGTGTGGCTGCAGAGGAGGGATGAGGTGTCATATGAGAGGTATAAGGAAAAGAGGAATAGGGCGAGAAGGGTTGTGCGTGGTGCTAAAGTGGCAGCAGATGAGAGGTGGGGTAGGCGGATGACTGAGAATTTTCAGGAGAATAAGAAAATGTTTTGGAAGGAGGTGAAAAGGGTGCGAAAGGGAGAGTCTGGGAAGGAGGAGCGAGTAAAAGCAGAGGATGGAAGGATGTTAATTGAGATGGATGCAGTAAGGAAGAGATGGGCGGAGTACTTTGAAAGATTGTTGAATGTAGAGGAGGAAAGGGAGGCTGAGATTGTGGCAGATGGAAGGGTGCAAGTAATAGATGTGTTGGGAGAGTTGAATGAATCCTTGATTACGATGGAGGAAGTGCAAGAGGCAGTAAAGCAGATGAAAACAGGAAAAGCTGCAGGTATGGATGGGTGTGCTGTGGAATGCCTGAAATGTGGTGGAGCAACTATTGTTGACTGGTTAGTAAGATTGTTGAATGTGTGCTTTGTGCAAGGTATGGTGCCAATTGACTGGGCAAGTGCGTGTGTGGTCCCATTATATAAAGGTAAGGGTGATAAGTATGAATGTACTAGTTTTAGAGGTATAAGTCTGTTGAGTGTGGTAGGTAAGGTGTATGGTAGAGTGTTAATTAAGAGAGTTAGAGAGGGTACAGAGGGAGTGATTGGTGATGAGCAGTGTGGCTTTAGGAGAGGGAGGGGATGTGTGGATCAGGTGTTTGCTGTGAGACAGGTGTGTGAAAAGTATTTAGCGAAAGGTAAGGATGTGTTTTGGGCATTCATGGATTTAGAGAAAGCATATGATAGAATTGATAGGGAGGCTTTGTGGAATGTTTTAAGATTGAATGGGCTTGATGGCAGGTTACTAAAAGGAGTGAAAAGTTTTTATGTAAATAGTAGAGCGTGTGTAAGAGTGGGAAATACTGTGAGTGATTGGTTTCCCATGAGAGTGGGGCTGCGGCAGGGATGTGTGATGTCGCCTTGGTTGTTTAATATTTATATGGATGGTGTTGTAAGGGAGGTAAATGCAAGAGTGTTAGATGGAGGACTGAGTCTGGTGAATGATGGTAGAGAGTGGAATCTGAAGCAGCTGCTGTTTGCGGATGATACTGCACTGGTGGCTGATTCAGAGGAGAGATTGAGACAGTTGGTAGTGGAGTTTGGAAGGGCGTGTGAAAGGAGGAAACTGAAAATAAATGAGAATAAGAGTAAAGTGATGATTTTACGAGGTTGATAGATGGTAGGAGGATGATTATAGTTTTGAATGGTGAGTTGCTTGAGGAGGTTGAGTGTTTTAAGTACTTAGGGTCACATGTTGCTGCGGATGGAAGAATAGATGCAGAAGTGAAGTTTAGAATGAATGAAGTTGGAAAGGTGCTAGGAGGAATGAAAAAAGTGTTTGGATGTCGTTCACTCAGAATGGATGTAAAGAGAAGGCTATATGAGGGTGTTGTGGTACCGACTGCATTATATGGGGCTGAAACATGGAATATGGGTGTAGCAGAGAGGAAAAGTTTGAATGTAATGGAGATGAGGTGTCTGAGGAGTATGTGTGGAGTGACGCGTATGGATCGAGTGAGAAATGATGAAGTGCGAAGGAGAACTGGAATTGTTCGGGAGATGGCTGATCGAGTTGAACAGAGGGTGTTGCGATGGTTTGGGCATATGGAGAGAATGGATGATGAGCGATTGGTGAAAAAGATAACTAGATCTGATGTGAGAGGTGTAAGGCTGAGAGGAAGACCACGAATAGGATGGATGGACAGTGTGAAGAGAGCGTTGGATGCGAGAGGGTTGTCTGTTGAGCAAGGAAGAGTGGCTGTGCGTGATAGAAATGAATGGAGAGAAATTGTGAATGAATAAATGATGACGCAGCCCTGAGAGGATATTCTCCTGCATTTTGTCTGATCAGCTGATCAGGTCAGGTGCAGGTAAGGGGCTGGATCCATTATGATGTGGCAGGGGTAAACCAGCTTTGCTGTCGGGCCCTGCTGCGGATGTCACTGACTGCACTGCGTGGTTGACCCTCGTGCGGTGTGGTGCGGTGAGGATCTGTCCCTTCTCCCCTTTGGGGCTAAGATGCGAATGAATGTGTATGAGTGGATGAGTAAATTGGTAGTGTGTTGACCTGTCTCGGCTACCTCCCTTTTCTTGGGGGAAGCAGCCTAGGTATATAGATAGATAGATAGATATCTACATCACAGCCGCACAGACTATGTCAAACACAACCTAGCCATTGTCAATATCATCACCCCTGGGGGTAGGGGGTTTTTCAAGAATTCTCCCCCAGTATCCCTGCTTGTCGTAAGAGGCGACTAAAAGGGTTGGTGGTGGGTTAGTGCCCCACCCCGTAAAAACAACTAACTTGTAGGAGGAGGCTGTAGCACGGGCCGAACAGGGTAGAACTCCCGAGGGGAATGGAATGCTGGTGATAGGGAGAGCTGGAGCTCCTTTCACTAGCTACCTAATCATCCTCCTTTGCTGACCTTTTCAGTGTGACAGTAACATGGAGAGTAGACCAGCATACTCTCCCAAACATTTCCTCTAACTATCCTATGCACTACACCACATGCGCTTTACATATCACACAACGTACCCCACTACGTTACAGGGGTTGACGCCAGCAAGGGCATGCGGCCAGAAAACTTTGCCCCCGCTACCTAGTGGCGGACTTTGGGGGGAGGCTTGACTGGGGTTCCGCCGGCATAGATCGTGGGTCCGGGGCGAGATAGGGCTCGAACCTGTGCTAGAGGATACAGGGCATTGCGGTTCCCAGGCTGCCGCTTCCGCTCATTAGAGAGGGGCCCGAACCTGGGAGTAGCGCCCCAGGAGGCTGCCCTATCAGTGGGTGTATAATGGTGGGGCAGTTGCAGTGCCAAGCCGCGCTTGGAGGGTGTCCCTGCAGGTGTCCTGGCAGGGTGCCCCGAGGCCACTACCACAGCCACTAGTAAGCTGGTGGGCTAGGGGTCCCAGATCCATTGCCTGGACCTGGGTCTGTGCAGTGGGTCGGGCCTTTGGAATGTTTACCCCCCTTTATCTTACCGACTATGA
>JAGKTI010000850.1:69667-83223 GCA_018397915.1 Birgus latro
CCTTGGCCTTTGATTGACGCTGCTACTGTGAGTGAGGCAATAGGCAGGATGCGGGTGGGGAAGGCGGCAGGTGTGTCTGGGTTGACTGCCGAAATGTTGAAGGCCTCAGGAGATACTGGGGTGAGGTTAGTCACTGACCTGATAAATATGATTATATATGAGTGTGTTGTCCCAGATGATTGGCTGAAGAGTGTAATTGTAAATGTGTACAAAGGGAAGGGTGATGCCCTGGAAAGGGGAAATTACAGAGGTATAAAGCTCTTAGATCAGATAATGAAAGTAATGGAGAGAGTTCTAGAAGGTATGATTAGAGAAAGAGTGAATATCAATGAGATGCAGTTTGGGTTTATGCCAGGCAGGGGGACCACTGATGCCATATTCATTGTTCGACAGCTTCAGGAAAAATATATTGGCAAGAAAAGGGAATTGTATTTTGTTTTTGTTGATTTGGAAAAGGCCTTTGACAGAGTCCCTAGAGAGGTGGTGAAGTGGGCAATGAAAAAGCTAGGGTTGGAAGAGTGGCTGGTTAGGGTGGTTATGGCCATGTACGTGGGTGCTCACACTCAGGTAAGGGCGAATGGAGCTTTGAGTGATGAGTTTCCCGTGAATGTTGGTGTGCATCAGGGGTCAGTTTTGAGTCCCTTGTTGTTTATCATGGTGCTTGAAGCCCTCTCACGTGACTTCAGAGAGGGACTCCCATGGGAGATGTTGTATGCTGATGATTTGGTGCTGATTGCTGAGAATGAAGGGGAGGCTGAGGAAAGATTTAAGAAGTGGAGAGATGGTATGGGGCACAAGGGCTTAAGGGTAAATGCAGATAAAACAAAAGTGATGATATCTAGGGCTGGTGGCGGTACAATCAGAGGAGAGGGAGAGTGGCCATGTGCAGTTTGCCACAAAGGTGTGGGAAGTAATTCCATCTTGTGCAGTGTCTGTGATAAGTGGGTGCACAAGAGATGTAGTGGTATTAGAGGTAGACTGCGAGATAATGCTGATTTCATGTGTGCGGTGTGTCGGGGAGAGCAGGAGGAGATTGTTAGGCGTGAGAGGGTTGAACTTGCAGGTGAGTCTCTTGAGTGTGTGGAGGAGTTTTGTTATTTGGGAGACATGTTATGTGCCGGAGGTGGGGCTGGAGTTAGCTCGGTTGCTAGAGTGAGAAGTGGTTGGAAGAAGTTCAGGGAGCTGTTGCCTCTCCTGACATTGAGAGGACTCTCCTTACGTGCTAAGGGGTCTTTGTATGCAGCATGTGTTAGGAGTGTGATGCTGTATGGTAGTGAGACCTGGGCAGTAAAGGAAGAAGATATTCGCAGGTTTAAACGTACAGAAATGACAATGATTAGGTGGATGTGCAGTGCGTCCCTGCGTGCAAGGCCTGGGGGGGCTGGGCTTACGATAGAAGAGTTGAGAGGTAGGATGGGACTGGAGTGTATTGGTGTTGTGATGAGGAGAGGTAGGCTGAGGTGGTTTGGACATGTGGAGAGGATGGGGGAGGATAATTGGGTACAGAGGGTGAGAGGTGTTAATATTGGGGGAGGGGTTGGGAGGGGTAGACCGAGAAAGACATGGGATGAGGTCATTAAATGTGACTTAAGGGTTAAGGGACTGAATAGGGAGGCTGCCAGAGATCGAGCAGCATGGAGAGCTGCCATTTAGGTGACCAAGGCTGACACATGCAAGCATGTTGGAGCCTTCAAAAATGAGCGATGAATGAGCGATGATCATCATCTGGGTTGCCCCATGAGGAGTGTTGGTGCCCGGGGCTAGAAAGTTTGTTCTAACATATTAGATAAGAGTGACCAGCCTCACTCATCCTTGAGTAGCACTGCATGAACAATAAACTCCAACACCTCTTGGATATAAACTTGCCCAGGCTCAATCTGACTGGAGCACCTTAACCTCTAAAGGTCAGTCCCTGTTCTGGAACGTGTCATGGGGACGTCAGTCCCCATTCCAGAACATTTAGACACTCTAATGTTCTCAGCCACTGCTCTACAATATACTCGTATAATCATAGGACATTGGGAAACCACCCATTTTAAAGCTAAAGAGTTGTACTTTGCTGGGTATAAAGATTTTTATGACAGGTTTAATAAATCCTTTATTTTATATGAAAAATGCCCACTCCTGACAGCTGATTTTACAAAAAATGCCCAACCCCAAGGGGTTAATTACCCACTAAACAACCAGGTGCTATAATCTGTTTATATGGTTACCACCCAGCATAGTAAAAGGTTTCCTGACGTACAGGACACCATTTGGCTTGTCACTCAGTGTAGGGTCACCCAGAGACAGAGGGAAGCGGCAAGAATGAAGGAAAGAAAGGCAGAAGAGGAAGGGAGGAAAGAATGAAGGAAGAGAGGAAAAGGTAGTCACCCCGAGAGCAGCATCAAGTGAGCAGATGGTGAGTGCACCCACCTACGACTACCTAACCATTGTTGCTAACAAATATACCACTCAAGAAAATACACAAGAAAACATTGGTGTGTACCACTGAAAGACTTCGTTTTCATTTTCGTTTTTTGAAGGCTGCAACATGCTTGCATGCATCGGCCTTTTTGGATTGGAGCGTGTAGCATTTTATGACCGGATGCCCTTCCTGATGTCTACCAATGACCCTTGGGTGGATTCGATCCTCTGACCCTACGGCCACAGTGGAGCGCTCTAACCCACTGAGCCACGGCTGCTTGTATAAAACAATTATATAACCAGACAGTTGTGAAGTTGAGAGGAAGCGAGCCAGAGGGAGTAAGTGGTGTCAAGTGGATGGGTGTTTTGGCCATCACTCACCAACCCCATTCGCCTCACTGATAAAGCAGTGGGATGTCCAGATCTCTGGCTGTGGCCACTGCTGTCATGCTATACTTCTATGCTGCCCTGATATTATTACTCATTCCTGTATGTAACAGACCTATTAATACATTTACATCTTTTAAAATAAATAAAAAAAAATTTGGTTTTACGCCTGGTATCCCCGAAGGGCTAAGGTGTTGCCCATGGGTAGAGGACTTTTGGATTGGAACGTGTAGCATTTTATGACCGGATGCTCTTCCTTTTGTCCACCAATGACCCTTGAGTATAGCTAATAATTACTAAAGGGCGTGTGGCTGCACCTACGATTGTATAACTACTGGTTGTATAAACTGGTATTTGTTGAAGAAAGTGTTGAGCAAAATCCACCACCTTCTTTTGTTAATTTTCTAACCACTGATTGTGTATCATTGTATTTGCAGGAGGAGGTGTGTGGCAAGATCCACCACCTTCTTTTGTTAATTTTTTAATCACTGATTGTATATCACTGTATTTCCTGGAGGAGGTGTATGGCAAGATTCACCACCTTCTTTTGTTGTATAAGTACTCTCTCTAGGATATAACAGAGAGCAAAGGAGTCATTAACCCCTTCATGGCCATAGTGGTGGAATTCATCGGGACTTTCAGACTGATCCCGGAACCGATTTTTCCATCCATCCATCATCCAATCCTATGTCACTCCAAGTTTTGAAAATCAATTTTTTTTTTCTTGCCAAATTGAAGAGAAACATCAGGCACACCTGGCAATGTAATTTGTAGCTTCCTAGACCCATCCTGTGCTTCATAATGAAGCAGGAAAAATTTCACCATACATGCCAGTGAAAACTAAGCACAGGAGTGAAAAAACATCGGACTAAGGTTAATATCCATATTTTCATCCTCCCCCCAAATTTCAACGGTGCTGAAATGGTTTGAAATGACTAGATATGTGCATTATGAACAAAATCAGTAAATAATATGGGAGGTTTCATTTAAAAAATCATAATCAAGAACTGTTTTCACATATTTTTAAAGAAGTTTATTGTGTTCATGCAAGTACTAAATTGTCTCTGTCAGGGTGGTTTAGTTTGTGACCAAAGAGAGGCGAGAGATGATATTTTTAGACTCTAGCCAGATAAGGGTCCTCCTTTGTGTGTACAGGTCAAACCACAGCATCTATAAGACTCGCGATTAACACCTTGCGCGAGGGAATAAGCGTAAAGGGAAGGGAAGGTTTTCTATCTATCTATCTATTGCCAGACGCCTTAATCCCCTGCCATTTCACTACCACGCTCCCAACTCACATCCATATATTCACCTCAAGAACACCTTATATGTTGCTGAAATACAGTGCAAAGCAAGAAATGTAAAATGAACAAATTCTGTAGATACTATGTGTACTTATAAATAAAAATATCATAATTATGAATGTTTTTCCTCTTTTCTATGATTATATATATATATAGATATTTTTTTAACTGTGGGTGGTCTAATTCGTGTGGAAAGAGAGGAGAAGGATGCTATTTTTAGTCTGCTGTAAGATAATAGGTGCTGCTGTGTGCGTATAGGCTGAACTGTCTCGGCCAAGATTCGATGCGACCCGAGATTAGCACCTTGAATAAGAGAATTAGTGTGAATGGAAGGGAAGGTTTTATATCCATATATCCCCCCCGAGAACACTTCATACGTTACTGAAATGCTTATGCAAAACAATAACTATGTAAAATGAACAAAGTCAGTACATAATATATGTACTTATAAAAATATCATAATTATGAGTGAGGCTGGTCACTCTCATCTTAAATGTCAAGACCAACTTGCCAAGGCCTGGGCTCCTGTGCTCCTCTGTGGGGCGACATAGGATTGGATAATGAATGAATGATGAACGTCTTCCTTTTCTTTTATGTTTATACAGGTATACCTCAGTTTAATGATGCAACTGGTCAAGCAAAAACCCATCGTTAGGCAGGGTATCATGTCTAGGGGTAAATTTAACACGTAAGGTATAGGGATGCATTTTTGAGCCTTGGGTTTCCCCCCCCTAACCAAGTCCTAAACCCACCCAAATGAGTCTAAAAATAAGTTTAAAGTCAATCTAAATGGCCTAACAGATGTAAAAGAAGCTAACCTAAGCCTACCACATGTAAATAACTCACTAAAACCAACAAATAAAATCTGAAAATTGTCAAATATAAGTCTGGAAAAATCAAGCTTGGTAAACTGTACCCCAAATGACAATGTTCACCCCACCTGTGGCTTAAACACATTTATCTAAATCTAAAAACAGTTTATAAATCAACCTAAATTCACAACTTCAGTCTAAAATATCATCAAAATTGGTAAAAAAAAAAAAAAAATCATTAAACCGGGGTTTGGCCATCGTTAGGCAGGGTATGGTGGTATTTCTACCCACATCATTAAGCCGGGGTATCGCCTGTCACTTCTTACTGCTTTTCTTTCCTTTACAGGTGGCTTTACATTGAGTGACAAGCCAAATGGTTTCCTGTAAGCCAAGAAACCATTTACAACGCTGGGTGGTAACCATATAACCAAACCATACGTGCTCCCTACGTGTCAACAAGCGGGTTGGTGGAGGGTTAGTGCCCCTCCCTGTAAAATAAATAACTCACAGTCAAATGGCCACCCCTTACGGGATTATGGTGTCTGGCAATAGATAGATCGCATCTAGGGGTATCGTATATCGAGGTATACCCGTAATGTTTTTTCCTGTATGGAGTTCTTTTCTTTTACTCTGGGTGGTTTAGGAAAGAGAGGAGAAAGATAATCGGTGCAGCTGTGTGAGGACAACCCTCGTGGTCAAAAAAATGATAAGGCCAGAGATAAGCACTGTGGGCTGGGAGGGGAGGAGCAAGTGGTTGGTGAGGTTGTAAGTTGTAGTTTAAACACAATAAACAAGGAATATGAATATTTTTCCTGCAAATACAAAAATAATGGGGAAAACAGTACAATAAAAGTAATAAGGACATAAGTAAAATAAAGAAAAAACAACTTACCTTTTACACCAAAGGGTTGAAAGTTGCAGAGTGGGGAGCGTGAGGGAGTAGGAGGGATGCTTATCTTTCTTCCCTCCCTTTCCAGGTCAAAGCAAACATTGATAAGCAGTCACTGTCTGAGAAACACACTTTCTTTTCTTGACTTTCTTGCATTCTTACTATCACTTACACTAACACTTGGGGAGTGTGAATGACTGACATCCACTCATGACTGATTCACAAGATGTACTGACTGTTTGAGTGGTTTAGGGGCTAGATTAGGTCTGTGTCAACACCTCCCAGATCTTTGTTCCCTTCCCAAAATTGTTCACAGTTTTTTACAGGCTGCGCTCTATCGCCGCCACCCACCGAGCTCCAAACCTCACTCAGGTACTTTATTTTAAAGTAGGGTGTCTGAAAACAGTCAGGCCCCAGTATACAACGGTCTGTTATGCGATAAATTAAAAGAATGATAAAGTAAAAGTTACATCCAGTTTCGGTATAATGATAGTGGAATGCACATACACAATCAATGTGCTGGCTGCGTGCGACAATCCTGAGAGGACGCGGTGCCGCACACTAGACAACAGTCAGATGTTTAATCCAAGATGCTGCCCTGTGTTTACTTGCACAGAACCACCATCTTCGGCCTCTGTGCATGTGGCCTCCTTTATGCCACTCTCTTGAAGACCCGGTCTCACTCATCCACTCACATGTCCTGCAACTGTGACTGACTCCCTTGTGTTACATACAATAACAGTCTCACCATTGCTATCATCAAATAACAGTGCAAATGTGCAATGAATAGTACTGTGTGTGATACTAAGCAGTAAGAGAACTTTTTGTTTGTGAAATATTGAAACTTGTGACTTAGGAAACATGTCTCGCACTATCCCCAGTAGAAAGCATGGTGCTACTGACAGTGTTGAGGGTAAGCCTAAATGGGTAGGCCATAACCATTCCCTTGATATGAAATTGGACTTGTTAAGTGCCATATGGAGGGTCAGAGGGAGTTGCCCCAGTCCATAGTCTCTACTGTATTTTAAAAATCTGATGCCGTCCTAACACCATCACAGAATGTGCCTACCCTGACTGCTAAGTGCCTAACAAAAACTAGGGAGATGAAGTGTCTCCTAGCACCGGGGGTTAACAAATTTAACAGATGATGCAGCCCCTGAATCAAAGCTTTAACTGCATAAAGGCTCTCGATCTGTGGAAGGATCTCAAGGAAAAGAAAGGAATGGAAGCAAAGGAGAACTTTAGGGCAAACAAACGATGGTTCAGGTGGTTTAAGGCCCATGCTGGCCTTAGACAACTGACCAGGCTTAGGGAAGCTGCTAGCGCTGATGAAGTGGTAGCTAAGGTCTTCCCTGCCAAGCTGGCAGTGATCATCAAGGAAGGTGGATACTCTCCAAAACAAGTCCTGAACTGTGATGAGATGAGCCTGTTTTGGAAATATATAATCCAAAAGACCTACATTAGCAATGGAGAACAATATGCACCAGGCTTTAATGCAACCAAGGACCACCTCACCTTCCTCCTTGGTGCAAGTGCTGAGGGAGACTTTAAGCTGAAACTCTGCTCGCATATCACTGGGAGAATCCCCGCGCACTGGCAGGGTACACGAAGAAGAACATTGGAGTTATTTGGAACAGTAACATCAGAGCTTGGTCCCTCTTACATGGCAGGATACCTGTCCCTCCACCTGCGTGACTATGTCAGCCAAAGCAGTCTGGCAAACTGCTTCCTCCTCCTGGTGGATAATGCCCCAAGCCACCATGATGGCATGGAGGACTGGGTGGATAATATCAAAGGGTGTACCTGCTCCCAATACAATACTGTTACTAGAGCCCACAGACCAAGGTGTCATCACCACCTTTAAGGTCCACTACCTCTGACACACCATGGGGCAAACGGTGAGGGTGAGTGATTTGGGGGAGACTGTCACAGTGTGGCAATTTTTGGAAAAAATACAGCATACAATAAAGAATGCCTCCAACAACATCAAGGCAGCATGGAAAGGGGTACAGCCAAGCACACTGGATGTTGTCTGGTGGAAAGTATGGCCAGAGTGTGTTCACTCCTACACAGGGTTCCTGACCTTGAAGAACATCTGCCATAAAATCCCTAATCTCTCACACGAGGCAGGGTTTGACAAGGCTGATGGGGCTGATGTGCAAGAAGTCCTGGAAAGCCACAATGGGCAACTCTCCACACAGGAGCTCAATAAGCAAAGTGAATGAGTGGCGGAGGCACAGGAAGGTGGCGAGGACAAGCTCATCTGTGTCCTGGACATCAAGACACTGAAGGAGTTCCTTGCCAACATTGATGATACCAAGCTGAACATTCAGGACAAGAATCCGAACCCGTCGAGGAGTGATGCAACAATGTATGACATACAGCAACACATGAAATGGTACAGGGAGCTCCTGATGACTAGGAAAAAGGTAGCATGGCAGACCACCACCACCTCCTCCTTCCCCCTTGCGACAACCACCAGCACTGAGGAAGAGCCAAGGCCATCAACAGGTGGGGTGCAAACACTATGTCCTGCCTCACCCGCCTCCATCTTGCCTGTATCATCTTCATTGCTCTCTGGCTCACCCCTTCACATCCGCGCCACCACACTGTCACACTCCTCCACCTCCACCCCACCATGCCCTCCCTCGGCCTCACTGCTACGCTTTATTTCGGCTGCACCACTTACTTCTCCTCATCTTCCTCCTGAGGACCTGGAGTAATCATCCATACCCTTCAGCTGTCCCCCAGCCTCGAGGGGCGGACCCTAGGTGATGACATGAACAAGCCTAGGATGTACATCAGAAGGGTGACTTTTTTTCTTTTTTTTTTTAACTAGGTTATGTGGCCCTTGACTCCCATTGTATCCCGAATGAACTCATGTTATACTGACAGTGGTATACAACAAATTGGTATATGATGATTTTCACTTGCTGGAACTCCACTGCATAATGAGGGGTAACCATACTGTACTGCATTTATACTGAAATGGTAACACTACCCTCAGGATGTGTGTAAAGAGTTTTTACACCTTGTTCAAATGGGGCCCAAGGCACCTCTTGGTGGTGCTTGGAATGCCTGGCCATTCCTCCAACTAGGTATGCACATGTGAGTGCTACCCCGGAGTCCCCAGGGGGGGGGACCATAAATGCCCCCACCATCCGCCCCTCTCCCGGTGACGACTCAAAGAGCTGCCTGGAACCACTGTCTTACTCACTCCTTCTTCATTTCTGTAACATTCGCGGCCTTTCCTCTAACTTTCACGCTGTTGAGCACCACCTCTTCTCCTCTAAACCTCACCTTCTCTTTCTCACTGAGACTCAGCTGTCTGAGGCAACTGACAGCAAACCCTTTTCTGTATCCTCCTACTTTCTCTATTCTCGTTTCAAAGCCAAAGGTGGCTGTTGCGTATATGTACGCAACGATCTATCTTGCTCTCGTGTTCCTGAACTTGATTCTTCTGAATTCTCTACTCTCTGGCTTCGGCTTTCCTGTCATTCTCTGACTAAATATATCTGTGCTGTTTACTTATCTCCTAATTCTACTGACAATCAAAAATTCTTTGACTATCTTACTTCTACGATGGAACACATTCTATCCATTTCTCCTTTCTCTGAAATCTCCATTCTAGGAGATTTCAATGTTCACCACCACCTTTGGCTCTCCTCTCCTTTCACTGATCCACCTGGTGAACAAGCCTACATCTTTTCTATCCTTAATGACCTAGAGCAGCTTGTACAGCACCGTACCCGTATCCCTGACCGCCTTGGAGAGAGTTCCAACATACTTGACCTTTTCCTAACAACTAATCCTTCTGCTTACACTGTTCATCTTTTCTCTCCGTTGGGCTCCTCCGATCATAATCTTATTACCTTAACATGTCCAATCGCTCCAGTACGGCCTGTGGACCCTCCAAAGAAACGCCGCCTGTGGCACTTTGGAGCTGCAGATTGGGAGGCCCTCAGGCAGTACTTCTTTGATTTTCCATGGAATGATTATCCTTGGCCGGAAGCCATCTGAGTGTGCCTTGCGCATTACGGAGGTTATTCTCTCGGGCATGAAAGCATACATTCCTTTCTCATATCCTCTGACTAATGCAAGAAAGCCTTGGTTTAATCACGCTTGTTCTAATGCTGTCCGCAACAAGGAGAGGGCCTATAAGAGGTACCGGAGCCAACCCACCCCTGAATCACACCTTTTATATATTTCTGCCCGGAATCGTGCTAAGTATGTTCTTCGCTCTGCTAAAAACAATTTCATCCGTGCTAAATGTTCCCAACTCTCCAACTCGAATTCTTCTCGCTCCTTCTGGCACATTGCCAAAAACCTTTCTAACAACTTTACCTCATCATCCTTCCCTCCTCTTTTCTACTCTGATGGCTCTGTAGCTATTTCTTCTGCTGATAAAGCAGATCTCTTCGCTCAGACTTTCTCCTCCAATTCCACCTTAGACGATTCCGGTGCTATTCCTCCATCACTTCCCCCCTCTGACTTCCTCTTGACTGATATCAAAATTTCTTCAGCTGATGTGTTTTCTGCCATCACTGGCCTCAATACTGAAAAGGCATATGGTCCTGATGGAGTCCCTCCTGTTGTCCTCAAAAACTGTGTTTCTGTGCTTACACCCTGCCTAGGTAAACTCTTTCGCCTTTGTCTCTCAACTTATACCTTTCCTTCTTGCTGGAAGTTTGCTCTCATTCAGCCAGTCCCAAAGAAGGGTGACCATTCCCAACCCTCTAACTATCGTCCAATTGCTTTAACATCCTGTGTCTCAAAAATTTTCGAGTCAATTAACAGAAAAATTTTAAAGCATCTTTCCTGTCACAACCTTCTTTCTGACCGTCAGTATGGGTTCCGTCAGGGACGCTCCACTGGCGATCTTCTCACCTACCTTTCAGACTCTTGGTCATCCTCCTTTCGGAACTTTGGCGAAAGCTTTGTCATTGCACTTGACATCTCAAAGGCTTTCGATCGAGTCTGGCATAAATCTTTAATTTCCAAACTGCCCTCCTACGGTTTCTATCCTTCTATCTGTGCCTTCATCTCTAGCTTCCTTTCTGGTCGTTCTATAGCCGCTGTTGTAGACGGCCATCGTTCCTCTCCTAGACCTATCAACAGTGGTGTTCCTCAGGGTTCTGTCCTATCACCAACTCTCTTCCTTTTATTCATCAATGACCTTATAAGCTGTACATCTAACCCTATCCACTCATATGCTGATGATTCCACCCTTCACCTTTCCATTCGGTTCCTGCAACGTCCATCTCAGCAGTTACTTCAACAAAAAAGGGATGAGGCTATGGCACACCTAATGTCTGACTTGGCTCGTATCTCTGATTGGGGTAAAAATAATCTTGTTATTTTTAATGCATCAAAAACTCAGTTCTTACACTTATCAACCCAACAAAATCTTCCTCAGGATTACCCACTAATGTTTAATAATGAACAGTTATGTCCTGCATCATCCTTGAACATGCTTGGGGTTTCATTCTCTCGGGATTTGTCTTGGAAAGAACATATTACATCTCTTGTGAAATCTGCTTCCAAGAGATTAGGTGTGCTAAGCCGATTCCGAACTTTCTTTACCCCTGCACAGTTGTTGACCTTGTACACGGGTTTTATTCGCCTGTGTATGGAGTACAACTCTCATGTGTGGGGAGGCTCTCCACATGCAGCTCTTCTCAATAGGGTGGAGTCAAAGGCTTTTCGTCTCATTAACTCTCCTCCTCTTACTGATTCCCTTCATCCTTTGTCTCTTCGTCGCACTGTTGCATCTTTATCTCTCTTCTATCGCTACTTCAATGGTCACTGTTCCTCTGAACTGTCTGCTTGCATCCCTCCACCTCTACGACGGGCACGTAGTACCCGTCTAGTAACAAACTCTCATCCCTTTTCTGTCCAACTCTCTAATGCACGAGTTAACCATTACTCCCAGTCCTTCATTTATGCAACTGGTCAACTCTGGAACTGTCTTCCTCTGTCTGTATTTCCTACTTCCTATGATCTCCAGTCTTTCAAACGCAGTGTGTCCAGGCATCTCGAATTGAACGGATCTTGAATTTGGCTCTCTTTTGTATTGTTTTTGCTTTTTCTTGGAAGGAACAGTATGCAGGCCTGTGGCCTTTGGTTCCTTCTTCCTTGCATAAAAAAAAAAAAAAAAGTGCCACGGGGAGGAAGAAATTCAGTGGGCAAAGAAATGAGCATGATGAGCAAAAGAATGGATGAGATGGGTTGGAATGTTGGTGATCAGTGGGGTTGAGGATGCACAGCATACCCCATGAAAATATGTGTTGCATGATAAGTGGTTTGAAGTTTTATTTGCAACTGTCCTCCAAAAGTTAAGATGTTGGTAAGGGTGGGGGTAAGGAAGTGGGTAGGCTGAGCTAGAATTATGGAGGAAGTGGGATGAGGCCATGAAAGTATACTGAGTTAAAAATTAATGCTGTGGGGTTGATGATAAAAACCCAAAAGGCAAAGTACTATAAAACATAAAGTTGATCCACATGAGAGTTCACCCCCCCCCCAAAAAAAAAAAAGAAAAAAAAAGTGGGGGTTGGGGGCTGCAGTTATCAAAAACTGAACACAATTATGAAGCCAATTTCTACATCTGATATTTGACCGGCTTCTGATTTTGTTTCATTCTTCACAACTAAGATATCTCGCATAGGATGAGAGTCATATAATGCTTCCTTCACCTATGAATTCTCAGCTGTTCCAGTCACAGTCCACGAAGGATCATTTGGTTTCATCATGTCATCCGCTGGACATGAAGAAAGAAAGACTTCAATAAAACATTTTGTCCACATCATCTACTAAAAATGCTATAAATGTCAGGTATATATGAGCATGCAGCAAACTTTACTTGTAAATGGTTAACAGATGCTTTTTAGAGACTAACTTTGTAAATCTCAGAAAGATGTCTTGCTGCACCTACTACTCAAGAAGCCTGGATTCGATGTTGAAGGCATATTAAACTATTGTCCTGTCTCTAACCCTTTCGCGCACTGTAAGTTTTACTAAGTTTCACGGCTCACAATTTTACTTGCCCGCGTCCGCCACTAGGCTGCACGCGCGACGCAAATTGCAAGTATTCTTGCCTTATTTTCGCCACCCAAACCTCTAAATATTGCCCTGAAACTCACATCATCTTATTCGCCGATGTTTGTTCTAGCTGATAAGCCAAAAGAAAAACCAGAAAAATACAAATAAAAGTACATTAGGCCACCATGAAAAAACATTTCGGAACGTTGATCTCACTTCCCAACATCGTCGTTCGAGTGTTTTCCATCATCCAGAAAAATGTTATTAAAACTTTTGATAGAGAATTTCATTGGCTTCTAATGAGGTGTGTCCGGTTGTGATGCAATTTGTAGTTTTCGAGAAAATAGCCAAAAACTAAAAGCCATTTTTTACAAAAAAAAAATTATTTTTGTTCAGGGAGGTATACCGCAGAAGTTTTCTTGCACACCTTATGTTTTTATTATATAATCTTATGTAGAATTTCATAAGCTTTCTCCTGATACCTTTTTGTTTTGATACGCCTCATAGTTTCCGAGTAAATCACAAAAATCTACAGGGTACTCATGGCCGCGGTGCACTTTTGTCATGCGCGCACAATAACCGCCTACGTAACCACAACATTTCATTAAAGAAATTATATAGTTTTGTCCTGTACATACGTAAAATTCACTAATCTTTATCATGGTTCTTACAGGAAATTGATACGTTCAATAATTTTGGAGTAAATGGACGACAAAGATA
>JAGKTI010000850.1:88046-109946 GCA_018397915.1 Birgus latro
ACCACTCCTTTTTCCTGTATTCTTTCCCACTTACTCTTGGAACATATTTATCCACTCCTGAATTATAGAGGTCTAGAAAGATATCCCACTTCCTCTGAATCTCTCGTTTCTCTGAATTTTCGCCAATCTGCATTTTCAAAAAATTTACTCAGTTCCATAAAGTTTGCTTTCCCAAAGTTGTATCTTCCCTGCCTATGGAGCTCATCTCTTGGCACCACGTTCCCTATTATCATCTGGAACTCAATGACCACGTGATCACTTTTTCCCATAGGACACATATATTTCAAGGATTCAATTACGTCAGGTTCTTTGGTTAGCAGTAAATCTAATCTTGCTGGGGTGTCATCACCTCGGAATCTTGTCTCTTCTTTGACCCACTGCGTCATTACATTATTCATCACAATGTTTAACAATAGAGTGTGCCCCACGAATCTTCGCCGCCTCCTGAGTCCCATTCCTCCCAGTTCACCTCTTTACAATTAAAATCACCCATTAGAATTATATTGCTGCTTTTCTCAATCACTTTCTGTAGGTAACTAACCATGTCTGACAACATCTCCTGGTATTCATCATCAGTCCATGCTCTTGTCTTAGGTGGAACATATACTACTGCTATATCTCTCTTACAGTTCTCTCCAGTTTCTAATTTCATGTTTATCACTTCAGCCCTACCCTCTCCCATTTCCACAGAATCTATATTTAAGTTATTCTTCACTGCTATCATCACTCCTCCTCCCATTTTATCTTTTCTGTCTCTTCTCCACAACTTGTATTTCCCATCTCCCATATGGATATCAATATTCTCCCTTAACTTGGTCTCTACAAAGCACATAACATCAGGTTCTTGTACCCTCAAGAAATCGTTGATTTCTAACATTGCCGATATTAATCCATCAACATTAGTGTACGCCACTTTTAAACTTTTTTCGTTATTACTTATACCGTCTTTTCTCCTCCTCTCCGTCGGTACCACTTCCTCAATTTCTGGTCCATAACTCTCCAATAAAACACTGTCTTCTCCTTCTCCGTTCTCTGTTCGTTTTTTGCCTTAGCTTCCTTTACTAACTCCTTTATTTTAGCTCTTTCTTCCTCATTTGCATCTCTCCTTAACCAGACATTTTCGAACCCCTCTTTGTCTGCTAATTTCCATGTCCTATTCATGATTTCATTTACTATTGCCTGGGACTTAAACTTCACCTTCAATGGCCTTGCCCCTCCTTCCTCATACTTACCTAACCTAAACACTTCTTCAATCTCTTCTAGGGCTTCATTGTTACCCTCCATGACTACTGATAATATTTCTTTAACTTTACTCAATTCTTCTCTTTCTCTTTCAGATCTTATCGTGATACGCTTTTCTTTTACCCCTAAAATAATTACACATTTTTTCTTATCTGCTACATCCCTGACTAGAGCTTCTCTACTTTTCAATACCCTAACCACTTCCTTCTCCACCTTTTCCTTGCTTTGTTGTGCAATAATCTCTTTCAAGTTTACATTCCCTTCCTCCTGAATTTTCTTCCACCCTTTTTGTTGCTCCTTGATTTCCTTAATATGTTCATCTTGCATCCTTGATTTCGAATCATACTCCTCTAATTTACTTTTCATTCTGTCTCTTTCTTCTTCCAACCTCCTGTTTTCCCTCTTGAGGTGTTCTATTTCATTTGTGGCAGATTCGTTGCTCGTTTTTAATTCCGTGACTTCTCTTTCCTGTTCTGCACTGCGTGTGTAAACTTTTTCCAGCTCGTTCTGTAAACCTTTGATCTCTCTCTCCTGTTGTAAGGTCCTCTCCTGCAGCTCCCTAATTACTACCCATACCTTCTTCAATTCCTGGACATTCTTCTCTGCCGTTTTTTCTACTCCAGCTACTCTTGTTTGATACAATTTTGAACTTCCATTTCTCGCATCTTCGTCGGAGAAACCCACAAATTCACTTTCGCCAGACGTAAACAAACCGCCGTCGCTTTCTGCCATGATGCAACCATATGGAAACTTTTCTACACAGTATCTTGCTCTCTTTATCCCAGAGCCCGCTTTTTTTTTTTTAACTGATGTCCGACGGAACCACCACTCACGCACTCGTTTCTATAATCACAATAGGCTGGTTTCCTTTCGCCGATGATTCCACGATTATTTCCCTGCAGTCCAGGAGGACGTCTGTCCACGTCGGCGACCTGTGTGTGTGTGTGTGTATTTACCTAATTGTGATATACAGGAAATGAGCTACGCTCGTGGGGTCCCGTCTCTGTTTCTCAATAAGTCAAATTTTGCCTTAAACTCATTTAAGTTTTTAGACCGGACGATCTCTTTGTCCAGGCTATTCCACAGGTCTATACATCTATAGGGAAAACTAAATTTCTTGATGTCCTTCGAGCAGCTTGGCTTCTTTAGTTTCATTCCGTGTCCTCTTGTTGCTCTCTCATCCCACACAAACAGATTTTCTCTGTCAATTTTATCTACTCCTATCATGGTCCTGAACACTGCAATCATGTCACCCCTCTTTCTCCTTTCCTCTAAGGAGGGCAAATCCAGCCTTTCCAGCCTCTCCCTGTATGGCAAATCTGCCAGACTAGGGACCATCTTGATTGCTGATCTTTGTATTCTCTCAATCTTGGTTATATCTTTCTTTTTGTGTGGGGACCACACTACTGCTGCATATTCTAACCTGGGCCGGATCATGGCCACTATCAATGTTTTCATCATCTCCTCATCCATGTAATGAAATGCCACTCTTATATTGGTCAAAAGTTTATATGTCTCTCTCACTATCTTATTTATGTGCTTTTCAGGTGACAACTATCCTGGACCAGCACTCCCAAATCTTTCTCTTCTCTCGCTTTTCTAATTGGTTCATTACCCATCAAATAATTCAATGATGGCCTCTTGGTACTTTTACCCATTTCCAATATTTTACATTTTTTTTGCGTTGAATTTCATTTCCCACATCCGGCTCCAATCATATATCCTATCCAGATCCTCCTGTAGCATTTTACAGTCCTCTTCAACCTCTACCTTTCTCAAGATCTTTGCATCATCAGCAAACAGGCTTGCGTAGCTGTTCACTCCATCTACCATATCATTTACATAAATCAAGAACATTACTGGTGCCAACACCGAGCCCTGTGGGACACCACTTGTTACTTCCCTCCATCCAGATGTCCTGTCCCTTATTACTGTCCTCATTTGTCTGTCACTCAAAAAGTCTCATCCATTCCAGGAGGCTTCCCTTAAGTCCTCCTATATGCTCTAATTTCCATAATAGTCTCTTGTGGGGTACTTTGTCGAAGGCCTTCTCCAGATCTAAGTACACACAATCCACCCAACCGTCTCTCTCCTGTAGCACGTCAATCGCCCTTGAGTAGAAGCTCAACAAGTTGGAAACACATGACATTCCACTTCTGAATCCAAACTGACTTTCAGTAAAAATATTCATCTCTTCCAGATATTTTATCCATCTATCTTTCAGGATTCTCTCACACAATTTCGCAACCATGCTGGTTAGGGACACTGGTCTATAATTCAGGGGTTCTTCCTTGTTTCCTCCCTTATAGATTGGCACCACATTTGCCCTCTTCCATTCCCGAGGCACTTTCCCCTCTTCCAAGGAGCACACAATTAAATTGTGAATCTTATCCGCCAGTTGTTCTGTGTGTGTGTGTGTGTGTGTGTGTGTGTGTGTGTGTGTGTGTGTGTGTGTGTGTGTGTGTGTGTGGAGTATTCTTTGTTCCTTGCACCACGTTTGCCACACACATGCGATGCATACAATAAATTTCTCCACAAACATTCGCTGCACAACATACGTATATAATGTCATATATGTGTCACTGTGTGGCGTATTTCCTTGTCTCTGATCATTACGTAATTTTCCGCTGTCAGTCAATGCACGCAATATTTCTCGGTGAACACTCGCTGCACTATTTTATATGTATATTTCACACTGAACCATATGCAATATAAAGCACTATTACATGATTCCATCCCAGCCTCTTCTGTTATTCCCTTCCTTACTGTATGGCATACGAGAGCGCCCGCTCCCTTAGCAACTGATGCATATGTCTATGTATCTCTATGGCATAACATAATGACTGCTAAGGTAGGTCAGTTATTTCCCTAATCCAGGCACTATATGTTACACAGATATAAGTAAAGGCTTTGCTGTAAGGGTAAATTACATCATTTTACGGGCAGGGTGAGTTAAAACCCCGCTATAACAAACCAGACTCCTGCCTCTAGCCCTAACGGCTGATAATGGGCCCCAATGCTTTACAGACAATATATCTATGTTCAACAGACACAATCACTTCACAGTATAGTCAAAAACACTGTACAATCACAATATTTCAATAATGGCTTCAGCCTCAGGTGGGAGGGGGAAAATGGCAGATTTAAAGGGATAACTCAACACAGCACGACCCTGCTGTCTGGCTGCTAGTGGAGCACTGAGATTCTATCACTAAGTACAGGTACATATGAGCCATTGCAGTGTTGCCAAGGTCTTACCTCGGGAGAGACACGTGGCTGCTAGAACGCTACAAAATTTGACGCAAATCGACCGAGAATTTATTTTTTGGTTAATTTTTTTTGTGTTTTCACGCGATTTGAGGTCCTGTGCTTTAGCACACCACACCACATGAAACGCAAATTGTGGTCCCGTACGCGAAAGGGTTAACTTGTCATTCTTGACAAAGATTATAGAGCAAGCTATACCTGATAAACTCCTACCATCATTAAAATGAAGTGGCATCACTTCCCTTGTTCAACTGTCATACATAAAATATAGCTCAAATGAAACTAATAAAGATATTCCATAATGACTTGGTGGTGAACTCTTGCGGTGCGATATCCTCTCTCTCCTGATCTTCCTTTATCTGTCCGCAGCTCCGGACACAGTAGATAATAAACTACTGCCTGATGATATGCATTTATATGGTGTTCATGATAATGCCTTTCTGTTGCTAAAGACACATCTATCAGGTTTCAAAGGGTAGTAGTGGACAACACCTGTTCATACTCAGTTCTTCTGTATGGAGTCCCTTCAAGAGAGATTATAGGCCCAATGCTATTCACAGTTTCCACTAGTAGTTTCTTGGAGATATGAATGGAAAAGTAGGGAATGAGAAGGTGCATGGAGTGGTTGGTAAGTGGGGTGTGCCTGCAAAGATGGATGAGAATGGCAGTGCTTTAATGGACATTTGTGCTGGGAGGGGGTTGGTGTTATCTAATATCCTCTTCAGGCACAAAATGATAAATAGGTATACATGGCGAGTGGTGAGAAGGGTGGACGGTGGAATGAATGAACGGAAAGCAATGATTGACTATGTGTGTGTGGATGAAAGGATGAGAAGATGTGTAATGGATGCAAGAGTATATAGAGGTTGGGGGAGTGGACTTTGTGACCACGACTTGGTGGTGGCCAGAATCAGAATCCAAACAAGACGGAGGAAGAGAAGAAGGGAAGGACAGGAGGAAGTATTTCTTACAAGGAGGGTAGAAAAGTTACAAGAGGATGGAATAAAGGCTGAATATAAAAGGGAAGTGGAGGAGCGATTGGGTAAATATAGACTGGAGCAGATGGGAGATGTGGAAGGTGTGTGCAAGATATTCACAGAAGAAATCTGTCCAGCATGTGAGGTGCTGTAGGGAGAAGAGAAGACGAAAAGGGGTTCAGAGAACAGCATGGTGGACTGAAGAGGTGAGAGAGGCTGTGGCACAAAAGAAGAAAGCATATAATGAGTGGATGAGGAACAGGGGCGTCGAAGAAGCTGAGAGACGGACGAGAGAGTTATATGTAGAGAGGAGGAGAGAGGTGAAAAGATTAGTAAGAGAGAGTATGAAGAGAGTGGATGAGGAATTTGGAAGGAATTTGAGTGAAAAGTGGAGGGAATGTAAGAAAATGCTCTGGAAGGAGGTAAAGAGAGCTAGACAGGGTGACAACGAAGTCAGTGGGAGTGTGAAAGATAAAAATGGTAAATTACTAGTGGAGAAGGGAGAAAAATTAACAGATGGAGAGAACACTTTAATGAACTGTTGAACATAAAGAATGAAAGTAATGCAAGTACAAGTGGCTGGGGAATGGTGGGGAGAAGGAGGGTTGTGAGAAGAGAGGAAGAAATCACCAGGATGGAAGTGGTGGAAGCAATGAAGAAAGTTAAAATGGGGAAAGCCCCAGGAATTGATGGAGTGTGTGGTGAAATGATGAAGCATGGGGGAGAGATAGTAACAGAATGGATGTGGAAGGTGTGCAGATTGGCGTGGGAGGAGGGTAGAGTCCCGGAGGATTGGAAGTCAGGTATAATTATTCCTCTGTACAAAGGAAAAGGGGAAAAAGCAGTGTGTGGTAATCATTGGGGCATCTGCCTTCTCAATGTAATAGGAAAAGTATACGGTAGGATACTTATTGACAGAGTTAAGGAAATAACAGAGGAATCAGTTGGAGAAGAACAGGGAGGTTTTAGGAAGGGAAGAGATTGTGTAGACCAGATATTCATTCTTAGATCCTTAGTGGAAAAGTTTTCATGGATCTGTAGAAAGCATATGACAGGGTGGACAGACAAGGATTGTGGAAAGTATTAAGAACATATGGAGTGGATGGGAAGTTGTTGAAGGCAGTGAAGAGTATGTATGAGGGTGCTAAGGCTGCAATGCATGTGGATGGCAAACTGAGTGAATCTTTCCATTTGAAGGTTGGATTGAAACAAGGATGTGTCATGTCTCCATGGTTGTTCAATCTGTACATGGATGGGGTTATAAAAGAGATACAAGGTCGGGCAGTGGATGTTGGAGCGCCCCTAGTGAGAGAGGGCAGTGTTTGGAAACTCTCTGTACTGTTGTTTGCAGATGATACTGTGCTGTTGAGCAAAGACGAAGGGGAGCTGCAAGACTTGGTAGATGAGTTTGGGAGAGTGTGTAAGAAACAGAATCTAAAGGTGAATGTAGGGAAGAGTAAAGTGATGGTCTTCGAGAGAAGTGAAGCCAGTGAATGTACAGTGAGACTGGATGGGAAGGATATGGAGAATGTGAGTGCATTTAAGTACTTGGGTAGTGTGATGAGTAAGGATGGAAGTCTGGAGGGTGAAGTGCTTGAATGGGTGCAGCAGGGAAGGAAGGCTGCTGGTTCGTTGAAAGCAGTGATAAAAAACAGGGAGGTGAGCATGGAAGTGAAAAAGTTGTTACATGACAGTATTGTGATACCAATTCTAACATATGGAAGTGAAGCTTGGACCCTGTTGGAAGGACAGAAGTCAAGAGTGAGAGCAGTGGAAATGAGTTATTTGAGAGGAGCATGTGGAGTCACAACATGGAGAGACAGACTAACAAGTGAGGAAGTGAAGGAGCGTTGTGGTGTGGTTGTGGACGTGATAGGAAGTGTTAAGAGAAACACGTTAAGAGAGTGAAAGACTGACGAGGAGAGTGCATATGAGTGAGGTGGAGTGGGTGAGAGGGAGAGGGAAGCCGAGGATGAGATGGAGGGATGGAGTAGAGAGGTACATGAAAGAATGGGGTGTGAGTTGGGAGCAGGGTAGTGAAATGGCGGGGGACAGAGCGACTTGGAGGCGATTTGTTTGTGGCCACCCCGTGCGAGATTGAGACGTCTGGCAATAGATAGATAGATAGATAGTTTCTCGTCCCTGCTTGACATAAATGACATGGCGCCCATTACTTAAAGGCCAATGATAGTCAAATTTATATGAAGATGACAAATATTAATGATAAGAAGGCCAAAATGGAATCTTTAATGTCTGATATTAAATTCTGAATGACAAAGAAGAAACTTATGCTTCAAGGAAACAGGAAGGGTGATGATGCTGAGAATACCTATTCAAACCCTGGGTGTTTAACTCAAAACCAAATCACATGGAACATGTTAGGTTGTTTGAAGCTGTAATCTGCACACCAGGGATGTACACTCCACTATACAGTTTCTGAACAGACACAGAATCTGAACACTGGTTCACACAGTGATCTTATCTTGTGTTAATTAGTGTACTGTGTTATGCACTGGTCATCCAAATAACTGTAAAGAGGGTTTAGTCTGTGTTAAGTTGGGTAGTAATGCGTATCTTTGATCTACCTCGTGATATCCTCCACTACCTCATTCTGTCCGAGTTGCACTGTCTACCATTAAACGCTAGAACAGAACTTAAACTACTGTACATCTATGTTTGGCAAAACAAAGTACAGGTATCCTGCTGAACAGTTAACACTTCTGTTGGCATCTGATTCTGTAAAGTGAAGATGATCTGTTGCTTCATTACCCATAAACTGAAGTACACCAGAAATCCTAAGTACACTCCATGAGAAAGAAAGAAAAAAACTTTCTTGTTCTTCCAATTGATAGAGAATGCAATAATGCAAATGCATTAAAATTTTCAGGTTGATATATATCTTAGTTCTGCTGCACCGGTGTTTGTTTTGAGGTTCAGTAATTTAGGAGCACTGAAAAAAAAAAAAAAACATACAGTATACATTAATTTCTTTCCAAAGATCAATATTATGGGTATACTGTAATACTGAAAAGAACATGCTGCAGTATGGGTGTGCAAATTTTCTTATCAATATTTACAATAACTTGGTTATAAAGAGCCTGGATATTTTCTTTATTCTGAAAGTTGGACTTAGACAAAAAAGCAGATACAGTAAAGACTTGATATGAGATCGGGTTGCATCAAGTGAAGACCTATTGCATAACGAATTACCACATACTGAGGTCAATATAACATGAGTTATATGGGGCTAGGGAGGGTGACCTCAACTGTGAAGCCTGAACAGGCATAAAGAACCTCTGCCACCCACCTGAAGTCTGTCCTATGCCGGTATGAGTTGTCACCAAGGGTCTGATGGAGGGCCTTGACGACCACTCCACACAACCACAGAAAAAGATAAAGCAGCATTTCACTTAATATTGAACACTGCACTACAGTATTTGTTAAGCACTTGCACTGTTATATGGCGATAACAATAGTGTTCCAGTGGTCTTAAATGCACAAAATAAAATGAAAGGCAATGATCACAGCCAATGTAAACACTGGGTGGACATCTTCACTCAGTCAGCTGTGTAGGGGCCCCAAAAGAGGATGATGGTCACATGAGGTTGACATGATTTCCAAGTCACAAGTTTCATTATTTCACACACAAAAAAAAAGCCAAAAAGGGGATGATGGTTACATAAGGTTGACATGATTTATAAGTCACAAATTTCAATATTTCACGCATAAAAAAGTATCACGTCACTTAATATTGCACACTGCAGTATTTGTTAAGCACCTGCACCATTATCTGGTGATAACAACAGTCTTCAAGTGATTTTTCATGCAAGAGTAGAGGACCGAAAAGGAGACGATGAGTACATATGGTTGATATGACTTCCAAGTCACAAGTTTCAGAATTCTACACACAAAATAGTATCACTTTACTTAAAATTGCACACTGCGCTATTTTTTAAGCACTTGTACTGCTATTTAGCAATAACAATAGTGTTTCAGTCACCTTTCATGCAAGAGTAGAGGCCCAAAAATGGGATGATGGTTATGTAGGATTGACATGATTTCCAGGTCACCAATTTCACCATTTCACACACAAAAAGTATCGATTCAATTAATATTGCACACTGCGCTATCTGTTATGCATCTGTATTGTTATTTGGTGATAACAACGGTGTTTCAGAGGTTTTTCATGCACAAAATATAACGAATGGCAATGATCACAGCCAATCTAAACACTAGGCAGCCATTTTGGCTTGCGAGTGTGACTGCATCTGCAAGAGATTCTCAGAGGCAGCCATCGAAAATATAACAGTAGAGAAATCGCAATTAATTTTTAATGTTGTACCATGACATGAAATAACTTTTTAATTATCGTTGTAGCAATTTCTTGTATAACAAGGCTGTACTGTACTAGGAATAATCAACATTAATTTATGAGTACTACATGAAATAGTTCCTGCATAATTATTATGCAGCAAAAAATCAGCCCAGTATCTACCTAGGTAGAGCAACGCTGAATTTTAAAAATTGATGTGATGGACCTTAACGTTCCAGCTTACCAAATAATGACTGACGAGGTACGCACAGGGTATGAGAAGCTGAAGAAACTCCAGGTACCTCTACATGACATATTTCAAGTCATTCATCAACAATCCCCCCCCCAAAAAAAAAAAAATAATAATAATAAATAAAAAACTGTGTGGACAACTTCATTTTCAATCTGACACTGGAGCTGTACATCACAGAACATTTCGAAACGGCTGTGGCTATACACTGCAGTTACTGGGTTATGGAGCCACTGACTCTGCTCGTCAAGAATTATTCTCTGATCTGTCACTTTCTTATGTGGCCCCTTGGTTATATAACAGAGCATATTTGACATCTGCTGAATCTTTTACGGGTAGCTCAAAGCCTTTCTCTTCTCAAGAAGGTATGATCCTGAGAGGTGTTGTGGTGGACAATAATAATATTTAGTTGTTGCCATTTCTGCTGATAATGGTTGTACTGTGAATGAATAATGTCACTTCTGATAAATGTAAAGGTGCAAAAATGTTTTGAGTGTTAGGAGGAATAAGCACTTTTGATAAAACTAAAGACCAAATTATTATTACTATTATTATTGTTATTTCAATGTGTTCTCCATGAACAAACACAAGACATGCTCACACTGGCTCTCATTAACCACAAATCTTGTGACAGGCAGGCAACACTATGCTATTCTGGTCAATTTCCTTTGAACATTCCACAATGTAAACACCCTCCAGAGGGCAATCTGTTAGCCCAAATGATTCAAAATGCATATGATAAAATTGAAGTAGAGTGGGGTGGAATTAAAATTGAAAGAAGTCTGCAACATTCATCAAAGGCCAAGGCATAGAGCATTCTAATCATGGGAGAGGTCTTGAGGGAAGGGGGGAATGGAGCACAAAAATCATAATTTGGCCAAAAATGCTACTACAGATGGGGAGGCGGTAGCTCGATCGGTAGAGAGTTGGCTTGCAGTCCCGAGGGACCCAGGTTCGAATCCTCGCTGGTGCAGGGAACAGTTTAAGAATTTGAATTTCATTAAATCAGGCTTTACTGATCTACCAGGAGACCCGCCGACATGTCGTAAAAATGACCCCGCTAATACCAATACACCAGTCCTGTATGAGACAGCCCTAGCATGTATTCAATATGGACGGTGGGTGTTAAGCGCCGAAGTGGTGACATGTAGATTGTAGGAGGACGACTGGGCCTTGATAGCAGACTGTGAAGCCTATGCCCAGAGTCGGACACATGAAAAAAAAAAAAAAAAAAAAAAATGCTTCCTTCAGAATAGTATCCTAAACCTTCCAGGTACAGTATTTATATAAACTGCTGGAGACAGTTTCTTTTCACCTGATGTGCAAAAATGTGAAAGCACCTCTCTCCTTGACTAGACAAGTTCAAGACATTTAACATCCCTTCTGCTTACAGGGTCATAATGAATTACAGGTTATTCATAATTCCCATCAATTCCCAGAATAACCTGCCACAGCAAAAACTTGTTTTGCGGCCAAATGGGGGATTAATGATTTGTTAGCGTTACAGTCAGTTTCGCAGTCAAGAGTTTTGATTCTGAAGACATTTAATAATTTGTAACGTAACTAATTTACGTAGGAATACTCAGTTACGAGGTAAACTCATCCTCCCGCAGTGGCTAAGTGCCAGCATAGCTGACTGTAAAGCTGCCAGTCTGTTAGTGCCAGAGTTCAAATCCTTGTGTATGCAGCTGGCATCACTTGACTCAGGTATACATTCACTCTTTATGGAATGAATATCTAGAGTAATATCTAAGGGTGGCGACCATCATCCACTCACTTGATGTAGTGCTGCCCACTTTTCCCTTAGCCTTTATCATTCTTTTTTCTGGGCCTGCCCTCCTCTCTTCCTATATCTCTCATCTTTCCTGTCACTTCTTGTTGCTTTTCTTTCCTTTACAGGTGGCTTTACATTGAGTGACAAGCCAAATGGTTTCTTGTAAGCCAAGAAACCATTTACAACGCTGGGTGGTAACCATATAACCAAACCATACGTGCTCCCTACGGGTCAACAAGTGGGTTGGTGGAGGGTTAGTGCCCCTCCCTGTAAAACAAATAACTCAAAGTCAAACGGCCACCCCTTACGGGATCATGGCGTCTGGCAATAGATAGAATAGATAGATATCTAAGGGAGGTAACTGTGGTAGCCTGGATGATGCAGTGTCCTTGTATCCCTGGATACTGGGCAAATAACCTGACACAGGCTCAAAGACCTAGGTTTTTGTAATAAAAACTGCAATATACAGTACCTTCCTCTCACTGACGAATTACATTGTACACTGAATACATCAAAGAAATACAAGCTGGCCCTGTCTTGAACATAAGAGTTATGACGATACACAACTGGAGTGGGGTTATAACTAAGCACATGAAGTGTAATTAATGAAAACACATGACATGTCTATATATTTGCATGAGCTTAGGCTGGAAATTACTTTCTCATTGGTACTGACATACTCTAACTATGGTGGCTCAAGCTTAGAGGTGATCCCTAGGGCCAAAACAGGTCCTACACTGATGACACAATTTCACCAGCTATGTCAGTTTAGCAACCCATGAGGCAATCATCTAGCCCATTCCTATTTAACCAATACAGTACAGGCACTATCAACCTTATGAGACCTTGGTCTATCAATACGAGTACAGGTGTGATAACAACAGTGATGAAATAAAATGTAAAGTAATAGGAAACACTGCTTGCCAGTTAAATTATAATGACATGGAGATTTCTGTACTGATCTGTACAATCAAGAGTAGTCATAATCCAAGAATGTAAAGAAAATAATCTCCTCATATTCAATGACAGGGAAACAGCAGAAAGTTCATTAACCTATGGAAAAAGGACAACTATAATATCAAGGACAAGTAAAGTCAGCTAAGCCAAATTCCTCTGGTTGCTGTTAAACTCAACATCTTTATAGTATTTCATTATGAAACATAATTTTCACATTTTCTTCTGACAAAAAACCATGCAAGTATAGTCCTTACTAATCCCTTCAAAATGATAGTTCTCCCCTACACTAAACAGTGATTTGGAAGAGTTGGGATGGGGTGGGATTAGGGGGAAGGTGTGTATGAAATGGGTTACGTTCTGTAAACAGAAGTTCTAGTGCAGGCATGATTGTGAAACGGACATTAAATACGTTTCCATCATAATTCCCGAGATATGCATTTCAAAACAGTTTAGTACAGGTACCAGGGTCAGATTTAGGTATGGGCGAGATGGGCTTTGGGCAGATGCCCAGGGGTACATCTTGCTGAGGGCAGCACGGGCTGCACGCACAAAAAATTCAGAATGGTGACATTTGCGAGGTGTTTTCTATCGTTCATTTGCATGTCACGTCAATGATACCGTGTGGATCAATTAACTTCGTCAGAGTGGGTGCCCTAATTCTAGGTTGTGAGCTAGGCAGGCTACTGCTTGCTGGGAAGGTCTCAGACCTATTAAAGTGAAAATTAATTCCAAGCAGTAATTGTGGTAGGTGGGGGCACTCACCATCCAGTCATTCGATGTAGAGCTGCTCTTGGGTGTTTGCCCATTCCTCTCCTCCATCCTTCTTTCCTTCCATCCTCCTCTGTCTTTCTTTCCTCCACTCTTTCCTCATCCTTCTGCCTATGGGTGACCTTACACTCCCACTTCTGTCTTTCTTTCATTCTTTCCTCTTCATTCTGCCTGTAGGTGACTCTACACTGAGTAACAAGCCAAATGGTTCCTGTGCACCAGAAAAACATTTACTACGGTGAGTGGCAACTATATAACCAAATTTTGGCACCTGGTGGTTTAGTGGGTAATTACGAAGCTCCAATTGGATTGAGCCGGTGAAGGTTTATATACTAGAGATGGTTGGGGTTTATTGCTCTCGTAATGCCACAAGGGGTAAGTGAGGCTGGTCACTCTCATCTTAAAAGTCAGGATCAACTTGCCTAGCCCCGGGGCAATGTGGGATTGGATGATGAATGAATGATTAAATGAATTATTTATTTTAAAACAAATTAGTTTCAGAAATATGTAACAATATGCTGTCAATGACCAAAGTATACAGAGTATTACAAAGCAGGAACATGAAACTCTTCCTTTCTTCTTACTGGAACAGTGACGTCACAGGACAAGACGTAAACACAGTGTTCAAGCGGCATAGTATTATGGTGGGTCTACTGAATTACTGTATTTACAAAACAACAGTGGGAAAACTGTGTTGTTTGTGTCCATGTGTGGTATTTGCTGCCATCAGATGTCCTTATCTAATTGTTCTTATCTAATTATATCTTTACAGAAATGAGTCAAGCTCGTACTCTCCCATGTCTTAAACCATTTTCATCATACATCTCCTTAAATTTATGAATTGTTTTGGCACACACTATTTAATTTGGTAGTGCATTCCACTGATCAATTGCCCTGTTCGGGAAACTAAATTTCCTTACATCATTATCACCTCTCTTTTTATGCAGTTTTTTGCAGTGTCCTCTTGCTGATGCATCCCCATAGCTCATGTAATCATTTATGTCTATATTCTCCTTCCCTGACATGCATTTATGTAGCATAATCATGTCTCCTCCTTTCCTTCTCTCCTGGAGTGTAGGTAGATTCAGTTTTTCTAGTCTTTCTTGATAGCTTAGATCCCTTAAGCTTCGTACCCATCTTGTAGCAGCCCTTTGAACTTTTTCAATCTTATCTATGTGTTTCTTGGGATGAGGACTCCAGACCACCGATGCATACTCCAGGGTTGGTCTGATGAATGATGTTATTATCTTTCTTAGCATGTCTTCATTTATGTATGTGAATGATATTCTCATATTTGCAAGCAGTCCCGGAGGATTGGAAGTCAGGTATAATTATTCCTCTGTACAAAGGAAAAGGGGAAAAAGCAGTGTGTGGTAATCATAGGGGCATTTGCCTTCTCAGTGTAATAGGAAAAATATAAGGTAGGATACTTATTGACAGAGTTAGGGAAATTACCGAGGAATTAGTTGGAGAAGAACAAGGAGGTTTTAGGAAGGGAAGAGGTTGTGTAGACCAGATATTCATTCTTAGATCCTTAGTGGAAAAGTTTCTAGAGAAGGGCAAGAAGTTGTATGCAGCCTTCATGGATCTGGAGAAGGCATATGACAGGGTGGATAGACAAGGTTTGTGGAAGGTATTAAGAATATATGGAGTGGATGGGAAGTTGTTGAAGGCAGTGAAGAGTATGTATGAGGGTGCTAAGGCTGCAGTGCGTGTGGATGGCAAACTGAGTGAATCTTTCCATTTGAAGGTTGGATTGAAACAAGGATGTGTCATGTCTCCATGGTTGTTCAATCTGTATATGGATGGGGTTATATAAGAGATACAAGGTCGGGCAGTGGATGTTGGAGTGGCCCTGGTGAGAGAGGGCAGTGTGTGGAAACTCCCTGTACTGTTGTTTGCGGATGATACTGTGTTGTTGAGTGAAGACAAAGGGGAGCTGCAAGGCTTGGTAGATGAGTTTGGGAGAGTGTGTAAGAAACGGAATCTAAAGTTGAATGTGGGGAAGAGTAAAGTGATGGTCTTCGAGAGAAGTGAAGCCAGTGAGTGTACAGTGAGATTGGATGGGAAGGATATGGAGAATGTGAGTGAATTTAAGTACTTGGGCAGTGTGATGAGTAAGGATGGTAGTCTGGAGGGTGAAGTGCTCGAAAGGGTGCAGCAGGGAAGGAAGGTTGCTGGTTCGTTGAAAGCAGTGATAAGAAACAGGGAGGTGAGCATGGAAGTGAAAAAGTTGTTACATAACAGTATTGTGATACCAACTCTGACATATGGAAGTGAAGCTTGGACCCTGTTGGAAGGACAGAAGTCAAGAGTGAGAGCAGTGGAAATGAGTTATTTGAGAGGAGCATGTGGAGTCACATGGAGAGACAGACTAACAAATGAGGAAGTGAAGGAGTGTTGTGGTGTGGTTGAGGATGAGATGGAGGGATGGAGTGGAGAGGTATATGAGAGAGGGGGGGTGTGAGTTGGGAGCGTGGTAGTGAAATGGCAGGGGACAGAGTGACATGGAGGCGATTTGTTTGTGGCCACCCCGTTCGGGATTGAGGCGTCTGGCAATAGATAGATAGATAGTATACATGTTCCATACCTTCTCACTGATGTAATCAGCCGGAGATAATCTGTTATTGATATTCACACCTAGGTCCTTCTCTCTTTCTGATATGTGGAGGGATTTACTTCTTAACTTATAATCCCAATAAGGTCTTTTTCCACTTTTACCAAACATGATTACACGACACTTGTCCACACTGAATTCCATTTGCCATGTATTGCTCCATTCAAGAAGTTTATTTAAGTCTTCTTGTAGCTCTTTACAAGAGTCTGCATTAATAATTCTCCTTCATATTTTTGCATCATCAACACACATATACAAATAGTTTTCATTTCCAATGTTGCTATCTATGTCATTTATATACACTAAATACATAATTGGTGCTAGCACTGAGCCCTTAGACACTCCGCTAATCACTTCCCTGCATGATGAGTAATTTCCCCTTAGTACTGTTCTCATTTCCCTTTCTCTGAGAAAATCTTGCATCCAACAATACAGCCTGCCTCGGATTCCTCCTTGATGGTACAGTTTCCATAAAAGTCGTTGGTGTGGTACTCTGTCAAATGCTTTCTTGAAAACTAAATAGTTACTGCCCACCCATCCTCCTCTTTTCTGTAGTGCTTCTGTTACCCTGTCATAGTAGTTCAACACATTAGTAACACATGATCTTCCCTTTCTGAAACCAAACTGTCTATCTGTTATCATATTGTGTTCTTCTAGATAATTTACCCAAACTTTTCTTATCAGCTTCTCTAGTACCTTGCTTACAACACTAGTTAGTGATACAGGTCGGTAATTGAGTGGATTTTGTCTATTCCTTTCTTGAATAAGGGAACAATCTTTGCTTTCTTCCAAATAACGGGTAGTTTACCTAGTTCCAAGAATTTCTTGAATATTAAAGATAATGGTTTACTTAACTCCTTCGCACGTTCATATAGCACCCAACATGAAATTTCATCAGGACCATTTGCTTTTCCTTTGTCCAATTTACTTAACTCCTCCTGTATTTCTTTTTCTGATATTTGTATATCTGGTAATATGTGTGGGCATGTATGTTCCATATCATCCCACTCAAATTTATTTTCTTCTGTAAGCACTGATTGGAAATTTTTATTTAGTGCTTCACAAATATCTTTCTCTTGTGTACAGTTGATCCCCTCATCCGTAATGGATTGTATTTTATCTTTTGCTTCGGATGTACCTGTAGAATAGCTTCGGCTGATCACTACTTTTATTCATGATGTCTTCCCCAAACTGTTCTTGGCTTCTCTCCTTATTCTTGTATAATCGTTTCTTGCCTGTTTATAGTTGTTATATGACCTCTCACTACTGTGTCTTCTGTATCTATTCCACAACAAGTCTCTCTCTCTCTCTCTTTTTTTTTTTTTTTTTACATTCTGTATTAAACCATTTCTTTATTGTCATTTCTGCTTCTTTGTGCTGTGGGATGTACTTTTGGACCCCTATTTCATAAAGTTAGCAGAATTTTTTATATGTAACCTTTAAATCTTTTCCTTAGTGGTAGGTGGTGGCGACCATCATCCACTCACTTGATGTAGTGCTGCCTACTTCTTCCTTAGCCTTTATCATTCTTTTTCTGTGCCTGCCCTCCTTTCTTCCTATTTCTCCTATATTTCCTGTCACTTCTTACTGCTTTTCTTTCCTTTACAGGTGGCATTACATTGAGTGACAAGCCAAATGGTTTCCTGTAAGCCAAGAAACCATTTACAACGCTGGGTGGTAACCATATAACCAAACCATACGTGCTCCCTACGTGTCAACAAGTGGGTTGGTGGAGGGTTAGTGCCCCTCCCCGTAAAAAAAAATAACTCAAAGTCAAATGGCCACCCCTTACGGGATTATGGTGTCTGGCAATAGATAGATAGATAGAAATCTTTTCCTCAAAGTTCCTTTTCCCAATATATTTCTAAGAAGTACTACTTTAAGTCGTGGTAGTTTCCCTTTTTATAGTTTAGGTTCTTTTTGTAACTTTCATTGCTGTAAAATATGTCATATGCAATCTTGAAGTTGCAATTTAGTACTGCACGGTCACTTTTGCTGAATGGAGAGTGATACATTAAATTGTCAATATCGTTTTCTTGCCTAGTAAATATAAGATCTAGTACTGATGGTACATCAAGTCCTCTTTTTCTGGTGCTTTCCTTTACATGTTGCATTAAGAAAAACTCATGCACTAGATCCAGGAGCTTTTGGTCCCAACAGCTTTCCTGGCTTATTATATCTAGAGTATTCCAATTTTTATTTGTATTAAAAGCTCCAGTTAGTGTAATTTTTTCTGATTTCTCCTCCATTCTATGTAGTAGTGCTCTTAAACTCTGAACTGAACTCTCTGCCAAATCCTCATATTCACCACTATCCCATGTGTTTGATCTGGGTGGTATGTATAAGTCTGCCACAATTACTTTCCCTTCAGATGTATTAATCTCTACTGCAAGCACTTCTACTTGCGAGGGTGTATCTAGTTCTGTTTCTTTGACTTTTTTATTTTTCTTTGTTAATATCATAATTCCTCCTCCATTTTTTAAGTTCCTATCTCTTCTCCATATATTGTATTCCTTGAGGTTCAGGATGTTGTTTGATATCCTTAATGTTAATTTTGTTTTAGTTAGGCAAATAATATGTGGTTCATTTTTTTTGATGTAGTCACTCATCTCTAATAATTTAGATACCATTCCATCTACTCTGAGTACATCAATTTAATCATCTTGCTTACATACTTGTCATGACTTGGGTCTACTACCTTCCTCCTTTTTATTGCCTCCTGGTTATGTACCACTTTCAAATCTGCAATCCAATTACTTTGAAAAAAAAATGTATTTTTCTCCTCCTCTGATCTTCCCTCATTCTTTGTTTTTGCTTCCTCCCTCTTCTCTTTTAGTAATTCCATTTCCTCTTGAGTTAGGCATCTTTTTATCCAAACATTTTTGAACTCCTCCTTTTCCATAAGTTTCTTTGCATTTTCTAGTACATCCTCCACAGTGTTTACACTTGGGAAGGTTACTTTTAGGGGCCTTGATTTAGTTCTCTCATATTTCCCTAGCCTTTGTTCTCCTCTATGTTTTTACTGCAGATTTCCTTTCATACTTCCTTCAATATGCTCATTACATTTGCCATCTCTTTTTTTGTCTCTTCAGATATTGTTTTTTATTTCTTTCTCCTCTATACCAGTGATTACTATAGATCTGTTGATATCTGCTGAATCTCTGACCATTTTGGGATTGTTTTGGATTCTTTTCACTTCCTTTTTAATGCTTTTTTCTTCAACTCTTGTTTCTAAGTCCTTCTTTACTTTCACCATTTCAGCATACAGTACGTGGTTTCCACATCATTTTTATAGCTTCATTAACCTGGGTTACCTTCTCAATATCACTGCTCTGATCTATCAGATTGCTTACTTGCCTGACTGTCTCTGTATCATTTCTGAACTCCATGATACTCTCGTGGTTGACATCTGTACTTGCCATTTCACTAACTTTCCTTCTAAGTGAACCCACTTCTACTGTCAGCTCATCTATTGTTGTGTCTTTCTTGTTTACTTCCTTTACTAATTTTTCTATTTCCTCCTTCTGCATGTGCAATTGTTTCTTAATTTCATCCATTTCATTTTGAAATGCCATCTGAAATCTGTTTACCCATTCTACCAGCTTATTATATGTCTCCATTTCAACCAGTTCCTGGCAGAACTCATCATCCTGCTTTCTACCTTTATCTCTTTTCTTAGCTCCTTCCAAACTTGCCTTACTAAAGTAGGTGGACATCATGTGGTACTAGGAGGAAAGATCTACTTACATTCCACGGTGCGTAGACAAAACACAATCAGCTGATTGGGTACATTTTTGCACCAGTTTGTTTAACCCGCAGAGTCCCACCGACGTACAATGCATGTCGCTACTTTTTCCGCAGACAGACCCAATGACGTGCATCGTACGTCATTCAATTGCAAGGCTCATTGTGTGCACATTTTTCAACATTCACGGGTGATTTTTGGTAGGCTTATGTGGGAGACCTTCCTCTACCTGCTGTCAAGCGGGGATACTGCCTGGCCACACCTAACCACCCCTCCTCCCCTCTCCCCCCCACACTGGGCAATTCACCTGTTAGCTGTAACCTGGCCAATAAAGGTATGTTGCCCCATGATCTCTCCAATGATGAAATTCACAGTGAAAGTGATTCCTGAGGTGGAGGACAAAGAAACAAAGATGCTAGAGGTAGAAACAAATAGAAGTGATGATGTGGTAATGTAGTAAAGGAAGGTGCCATATACTGGGGTTTTGGGTGAGTGAACAATGCTTATAAACGCCTATATTATTGTGCGAAAATCAATATAGACTTGTACTACACATAAATTCGTACCAAATAAATAAAATAAATACGTAATTTAAAGTGGCTTGAATTAGTTAACCCTTCCATAGTTTGTTTTCTTTAGCCCGGTACCCTTAAAAAAAAGGAAAACGTAAGGTTGAGTGACACCTGTATCAACATTTCTAACTTCAAGATCGCGATTCCTCTATGAATCTTCGATGTTTCTCATCAAAAGCGAAGGTTTCAGCCAAAAAACAAAAAGTCGAAAATCGGTTGGGATCTGGGGGTAGGCTGGGTAAAAAAACGGTCGGGCTGGACGGGTTAAATTGATATTTGAACAATAGTCTTACTTAAAACTTCCTCTTTTATATCAGGACACTATTTAGTTTAACCTGGTACAGAGCTTGACTCATATAAAGATACTAATTTAGGTATGGCCCACTGCTGGCCAGGCTTGGCCAGGTGTGGAGAAATGCAATGTACATCCTCCCTGCTCGGTGCCTCAAGTGTGTGTGTATGAATATAACTGCGTTGCATCACATAAGTTATTCTTTTGATTACACAAGTTGTCTGGGTTAATGTATGGTGCCATCCATGATGTATGCTGTGTATGGTTGCACACCAGACAGGGAAACAACAGTAAAGTTCCATCAGTTCCCAAAAGAAAAGATATAGTAGTAGTGGTGATAATGGTGAAGTGCAGTGGTGATGTTGAATGGTGGTTGAGATACAGTAGTGGTGGAGGTTACAGCAGCAGTGGTGGTGACTGAGTGGTGGTGGTGGAGTTACAGTACTAGTGGTGGTGATGGTGGAGATACATTAGCAGTGGTAGAGCTACAGTAGTAGTGGTGGTGGAGATACATTAGTAGTGCTGGTGATGGTGAGTGGTGGTGGTGATACAATAGTAGGGGTGGAGCTACAGTAGTGGTGGTGGCGATACAGTAGTAGTGGTGGTGATGGCGAATGGTGGTGGAGATACAATAGTAGTGGTGAATTCACGCACCCCGTGCCCCCACTTTGTGTTGGCTATATACTTTGGTCAATGACAACATACTGCTGCATATTTCTGAATGGTATGTTGCCCCCCCAATCAGTTTTAAAATAAATAATTACTGCTTGGACTTCACTTTCACTTCATAAAAGTTGCCACTGATGAATCTGCTTCAAGGACGGCAAGAAAGATCAGGGTTTAGACGGCAGTTGTGCATTTTAGTTTGAGTGCTTCTTGTTTGAAGTGCAACAGTGTAATAATTAGGCTCTCTTCTTTATAAGTGTGTTATTCAATTTGTGTATATGTGTGATATAGGATTTGTGCAATTTTCTATAGTTTTAAATGTTATGATAATTTATTTGTATCATTCCAAATGTCAATAAAAATTACAGTTAGTGCAGAATGTGTGTGTGTGTGTGTGTGTGTGTGTGCTTATGAAGGTGTGTGTGTTTTTTTTTTTTTTTTTTTTTTTTTTTTTTTTTTTT
>JAGKTI010000851.1:8593-24009 GCA_018397915.1 Birgus latro
GAATTGCACGCAAGGCAGATATGGCAGTCATCTGGGGGGCAACGAGGAATATCAAATACCTTGTTACATAACAATAGTAATGAAGTGTCATGTGAAGAAAACATTAAATAATAATAATAATAAAATTAATAATAAATAATAATCCTTTCGTTACTAAACTTCACATTATCAATCTAACAACAAGCGACATCGTTAAACTTAGGAAGGATCTGTAACAGCGAAAGGTTAATGAAGGCTTTATCGGACTCCTTCAGTTCAAAAACTCCTGTAAAGTGCATAAACTGGCCCAGACGTAAAACGAATTTAAATATAGACATCTCGTAATGAAGAAGTGAATAATAATAATAATAATAATAATAATAATAATAATAATAATAATAATAATATAAATTAACACCGACGACTTCATGAGACAAAAGATATGCGCACTAAATAACTGGGCAATGGGGGGAGCAGTGGAGTGCGTTGGCGCTATCTTGTCTTTGTGCAGGGAGCGCCGGTTCCAGTGTACGGTAGAATCTCTCCCTCCCTCTCTCTCGTTTTGTTAGCACCCGACATTTACTATTCTGCTCGGGGGACGCTTAGTAATAAAACAGAAAGTCACTTAATTCCTCAAGAGTAGTGACGCATTTATAGCCTTTACAGACAGTCATACTTCATTATCATTAACCCTGCGTTCGTGGTGAAAGGATTAACGATGCACTGTTCACTTTTCATTCTGCAATTGTAGATTAATATTTTCAGACAAATATTTTTTCCCTGATTTGCGCGTGGACGTAAAATCATAAATATTGGAATGTTTATATAAGCTTGCTTGGAAAAATATGGTTGTGTAAACATCAACGTGCGACATGCGCTGCGTATGTGTGTGTGTGTGTGTGTGTGTGTGTGTGTGTGTGTGTGTGTGTGTGTGTATTTCTTCTCCATGTGCTAGCAAGTCAGTGGGAAATAGGGTTATGATGATGATAATGGATATTCTTGCCTCGTGCTTTTGACTCTCGAAGTTAAAAGTAAACGACTGGCTGTTACCGCACGAGAAATGGCTACGCGACACTAACACTAACGGTAATTCGCTATGGTAACAATAGCTGCCTAAACCTACTGAGCAACGCCGCATCACGAGAGGGGTAGCCACGACAAAATGGCGTCCAGGAATTCTCGTCCCTACTCAGCAATGATCCCCCCCTTCAATAACGTTACCCCACACATAATACTGTCATCACCTTGCACGGCATTTTGTCCCTACTCAACAACGATCCTCCCCTTCCCACAACCCACCGCCACCCCTTTCATACTGTAGCACCTTGTCTCGTATTCTGTCATTACTAAGCAACAACCCCCTTCCCCCCTCCGACCCCGTCCAGCGACATCCCATCTCTTCAACTCTCGCATTTTCGGTCGTCGGTTTAACCCTGGTATTTGGAATATTTTCTTTTTTCATGGTTTATTCTTGCTACTGTCCAGGTACTTCGTTAAGATTTAGAACAATTTCTTAATACTGGAATTAATGTAGGCTACATCTCGCTGTGGAGAGCAATAGTTAGTCATTTATCAAATTGAAGGGTTTCACAAAGTGGATGGCAATCTCCCGTTTTTACGATAATTTCTGAAGCATGTGAAAAATATACATGTCCGGTCTCTCTACATCAATGCTGATTGCCCTCTGCAGTGTGGGACGCAGGTTAATTATATCTAATGGCCATGAACGTTTCGTAAACGAACGGCAAACTGTATATGATGGAATTACCTTCCCTTTCGCGGTGTTACCTTCAATCCGATGACGCTTTATTTTTTCTCCTATTATAACCGGACGATTTTATTCGCCTTAGGACTGACTTCGAACTGGAGGGGCTAGATACAGCCTTCATTAATCCCTTCAATGGAAGACGTCTCCCTTCAAATGAGTAGCATCTTGCGGTAGCACGAACACTAAAATAACGTCCTCACTAAAATTATGTTCTCAGAGTGGAGGGGTGAAGCATACGCTCCCCTGCCTCTACTCAGCAACGACTCTCCTCCCATAATACGCACAATTATCATCCCCTCTCTCTCTCAACCTTGCCCGATGATGAAAGCAATTAACTCTGGTAATGAGGGATTCAAATGAAGTTGTTTATACTGGCTTCCATTAATGATCACGGGAGTCATTATGCTTCGATAATGACGGTACGAAGCCTAGATAAAATGTCGGAAAGAATTTTAAGGTCTTCTTATTAATCTCTTCACTGCGATTACATCTTGTTGTTGTTGTTGTTATTATTATTATTCTAAGATGAATTTACTCCACTCAGGGGACATTTTTCGAACTGGAAGGGTTAGACATGACCTTCATTAACTTTCACTGTTAGACGTCTGTCCTAAATTAAATAAAATCGTCTGGTGGTAGGAAAAAAAAGTTCGGTTCAATGGGTTAACCCCTTTAGCCCAACTTAAACTGCCTTCTTGCTACCACCACTGCCAATCAAGGAGGCCCTGGCAGTGATGGAGTGTTTGAAAGCTATGTTCAACTCCTCCAGTTCGAAAAGCCTCCCCTCCGCTGAATATGATCGCCTGATCTGGTCGAAGCACGCATAAAACAATCCCGATGGCTGAAAGGGTTAATGATCATGAGAGTAATTATGTCTCGACAAGGAAGGCACGGAACCTCGATAATGTTGGAAAGTCATTTCCACACCTCTTACTAACATTACCAGTGCCATGACATCTTTCTCATTTTCCCCCCTTGCTATTAACTAGAGAAAATATTGTGGTTCGAGGACACTTCGTAACGAATGAGGTCAAGAGCAATCTCCAGTTATCCTTTTAGTACGATGACGGCATGTTCAACTCTTCCTATCCACAGACGGTACTATTCATCCTGGTAAAGGCCCTTCCTAGCGAAAAGGAAACCCAGAAGAAAAAAAAAATAAGACCCAAGTGGACTAAAGCGTAAGCCTGAATAAAGCGCTACCTCTATGGATTTACTGGAGTACAGGGATATAAAATAATCAGCTAATTTGTGAACAAATAGTTGATTCCCATAGCCATTTTTTACCCCTTTAACCCTAAGACGTCTTTTGTAAACTATTCTTCTTCACACAACTTTATTCAATTAAAATTACTCGTATAACTCTTTGAACACAAAGCGTTACAAAAACCTTCATTAGCCCTTTCACAACCAGAGGTCTCCCCGAAACTGTGGGAAAAAATCGTCTTCTGGTAGCAAAATAAAGTCCTAGCGTGAATGAGTAACTTCAATATTACCAAAATCGTTTGGTGCTGGCATGAATTAGATACCTAACTGTACAGCAGCTGGAGTAAAATGCTTAATTAAGAAAATAAGTGAGTTAATCACCAGTTATTAACAAGCTGACCAGAATCTGTCGCAGAAATCAGAGTACCTTGTTTTATAAAAATGTCCAATACTCATTAACAATATTCAGACACTAGTAGTAATCCTCTGACTGCTAACACTTCCGTCACCTGAGCTCAATCATCTGGTGCTGGACTAAATACAAATAACTGCAAGTCCATAACAGACTAAGGGCAATTACAGCTATTATTTTAAAAGATAACCATAATATACCTGGGCTATATTCTTTCGACTAATGGCATTTCTCGTAAACAAAACAGCCTTACGACTGAAAAAAAAAAAACGTAAGTGTCCGTATGAACGAATGGTTTAATTTGTCAATATATGCGAGCTGAGGTGCTTAACTGGCGCTTTTTAATGAGGACTGGTAATGAGAGAACAAATGGTTTCTCCAACCCAACCCACTTTATTCTGCAATTGATCATTAAATGAGCTTCACTGTTACCAGTTACCACATTATCTACCTCCTGCTCTTCCTTTTCCTCATCAATCATCATCATCATCGTCGTCGTCATCAGACGTCTAATCACCCAGCACAGGAGATACGTCCCTTACTAGAGGGGTTACTAACAGGCAACAACCACCTCTATTAGTTCTCCACATCTTGCTAACGCCATGCCATTTCATTCAGGTGAGGAGATAATAACTCTCTTAGTAAACTCGGTTATAAACAGTATTACCCCCTCTCTATTACCTCTTAAAGTCATGCTGCCGCCAACGATTATATTCAGCTTACACAAAACCTCTCATGGTGAACGAAAACAAACCTTCCGAGGTGAAAGAAGACTAAACCTCTCGTGGTGAAAGAAGACAAATCTCTCGTGGTGAAAGAAGACAAATCTCCCGTGGTGAAAGAAGACAAAACCTCTCATGGTGAATCAAGGCAAAACCTCTCGTGGTAGAAAAAGAGAAAAGCTCTCGTAGTGAAAGAAGACAAAACGTCTCGTGGTGAAAGAAGATAAAACCTCTCGTGGTGAATAAGACAAAACCTTTCGTGGTGAAAAGACAAAAGCTCTCGTGGTGAAAGAAGAAAAAACTTCTCGTGGTGGTAAAAGACAAAACCTCTCACAGTGAAAGACAAAACTTTTTGTGGTGAAAGAATCGAGTGAATCGGTCAAACTCTTATAACTTCTCTCGGGCTGAACTCACCTATGAAAATCGTCTGGTGCCTACTGGAATCAAACATACGAATGGTAAGGCTATATTGAGGTCAGCATGTGCCAGAATGGATACTTAACGGGTGCTTACTATTAATGAGCTCTGCTAATGACAGTGCATATACGTTCTCCAGTCCAGCCCAGTTAATTTTGCATCTGATTATCATGAGTCTGTCACCATTACTTAATTAGCTACCTGTATTTGTCATGATAATTACCAATTATATTCCTTCAACAGCCAAACTATTTTACTCAGCATAAGTGATACCCCTTAGTGAAGGGACTGGAATGGGAAATATCTTCATTAACCCCTTCAGGTCAATGATGTTTTTCTATTCTATTCCTGATGCCACGAGAAACATCCAGGCTAACAAACTTTAGGAAAACCTTCTGTAGTTAAAAAAAAATACTGACACCTGGTAGTCCCATGCATCCTCCAATTCAACCCCACTTTAATCCTAGAACGATTACCCTATGAGGTCGTCGGCCACAAATTACGTCATTACCTACCTGTGTTTCTAAGGCTTTAAGATCTACCGTCAGTAAGACGACATCGTTTATAGTTAGGCCTGCTATCCCCAGGTGACAGGATTCAGACTGAGACCTACCGTAGTGAAGGAGTTAACAATTTCTAACTCCTTCAGCATACAATCAGCATACTACGTCCGAATATGCTGTGCATCCCCAGGCGATTGTATCCACATCTTTCTCGTAATGATGGGGCTAAAAATGATCTTAATTAAGCACTCCACTTCAACGGTGGCTGTTAAATTTTATTCCTAAAACAGGAAACATAGCCACGTAGCGTGGGGGCACACACCCGACTGCGCAAACCATACTGCACAGCTGGACTGACAATTAAAATTTTACCATATGAGCCATTACACATATATGAATTCAAGCAATCAACACACCAAACCTAAACACTCCTCAACGCTCCACAACACAAGCAATCCTCAACGCTCCACAACACAAGCATTAAATCCTCAATGCTCCACAACACAAGCATTTAATCCTCAATGCTCCACAACACAAACATTAAATCCTCAATGCTCCACAACACAAGCACTTAATCCTCAATGCTCCACAACACAAGCATTTAATCCTCAACGCTCCACGACACAAGTAGTTCTCAACGCTCCACGACACAAGCAGTTCTCAACGCTCCACGACACAAGCAGTTCTCAACGCTCCACGACACAAGCAGTTCTCAACGCTCCACGACACAAGCAATCGACAATGCTCCACGACACAAGCAATCCTCAACACTCCACGACACAAACAATCCTCAAAGCTCCATGACGCAAGCAATCCTCAAAGCTCTATGACACAAGCAATCGGCAATGCTCCATGCCACAAGCAATCCTCCCCACGACACAAACATCTTAAACGCCCAACACCACATGCAATCCTGAATGCCCCACGCCACAAGCAATCCTCAACGCTCCACGACACAAGTAATCCTCAACGCTCCACGACAAGCAATCCTCAGTGCTCCACGATACAACCACTCCTCAACGCTCCATGACAAAAGCAATACTCAACGCTCCATGACAAAAGCAATCCTCAACGCTCCATGACAAAAGCAATCCTCAACGCTCCATGACAAAAGCAATCCTCAACGCTCCACAGTACATGCAACCAGCAACGCTCCGGCAATAGTTGTATAGAGCCAGTGTGCGTGCCCCTGTCCAGCCTTCATTAATCCCACTGTGTTCATAAAAGCCGACATCAATTTCATGGTAATCTGACACTCAGTGCTCGATATCAAGCATTAATCAGACACTAAACACGCGCTGCCTTGCCGCCCCCCAAATGAACTTTTTCCTTCCTTGTGTACACACCTATGTCAACTTTAATTTCATCATTATTTTTTTTTCTAAATTACCACTGTTTAGTCGTCGGTGTCATCCCCCCCCCACCAACAACTTTAAATTCATCCTCATCAATTTTAAATTCGTACTCAAATTTACATTTACAATATCATTAACTATAAATTATCACCATTAACTTTATATACAATGTGTACACTGCTGCCCAATTTGAATGTGACTCCATCAGTTAGACACCTTCTTAAATTTCAATCTCGCTAACACCAGACGATTTTATTCAACTAGGAAAGGTACCTCATGGTGAAGAGTTTAATGAAGACTACTTTTATCTCTACTCATATGAGTAAAAAAAAGTTTGGCTATAAAAAAAAATACAGGACGTTATCAAAATCAAGAGGCTAATGTGTGCAAAACTGCTATACACCAAGAGGCATTTTCTCACCCATAATTTACTTTCACACGTATCACAACAATCATTATTAATGTAAACTGATTTATGCGCATTTCGCCACTTTTAGAAGTTTATACTAACATGTATATATCAAACGAATCATCAAATTACTGTAACACTGTTAATCAAGAAAAGTTTGTGACTTAAAATTAAACAACTGACATACGAAACATGCCAATCCCAGAAACATCCCAACACCATCATCCTACCAGCCTCATTTCCAAAATTCACACTAAGATAGAAAAGTCTTACGATGTATATGGTGAAAAGAATGACAGGAGACAGGAAATTTTAAGTAAAAAATCTCCCCTCCCCACCCCGTGTATATGGGAGGTAAGAGCTGCCTGCCAACAAGTAGTATGTAGTAATGGACATCCAGCAGCCCCCTACTCTCGTTCCTATCACTAGGCATACACCGTTTCACTACGATGAGGCCCCCCCCCCTTTTATATACGGTGTATATTATCTGTATTATTTTGGTCATCTCTTATTAGTTCATTCGAGTATGAACTGATAAGAATAACTTTATCACATTAAAAAAGAACGTTCTTTGTATTATATTCTAGTTAACTCCAGACGATTTTACTCAGCTAATGAGATGACTCGGGATGAAGAGGCTTGAAAAAAAAAATCGATTCCTTCAGTCCAAGGAAATACTCATTACTTAATTCTTCAGCCAACTATTTTATTCGTTAGGAAAGACCCCATGGGGCGAACTGTTAAGAAAAACTTCATTGAACTATTTACTACGGTGAATATAAATTTTATTGTTGCTACCTACACAGGAATTAATTTAGCCCAAGTGTGACGCCTGGTAAAAGAGGTATGGATAAGCAACGACTACAAGCGTCTTAGTCTGTCTCTTCACTCCAAACCTTTCAAATATCATATACCAACTTATATCTTATCCATGTCACTACATTGGTCTACTTAATTTATACTTTTTACCACCAGGTGAATGGGTCTATCATATTTAAGGGGTTAAAAACAACTTCCACAACTCGTTCGCTGCGAGAAATTCCTATATAAAAAAAAGAAAGAAAAAAAAAATTTGATGGTGACAACAATATTGTGATCACCGTCGTCGAGGAGGAAGTTATCAATACATTCAATCCCATAACTTACAAATGACGAAACTATACCTTACAAGTCAACTGCTAGCTTCCAACTTCATGACAACAAAACTATCGCCTCCCAGGCCATTCCATCTCTTTTACAACTCGGAGATGAAAGTACATATAACAAGTATAAATAGTACCGTACATCTAGCAGCGAGACAAAATTATCACAGCCATTCCAGACGACGCAGTTCGATTACCACGAGTAAATCCAAGTAATATATGTGAAATGAACTCTCCTCCATCCTTCTTTCCTTCCATCCTCTTCTGTCTTTCTTTCCTCATCCTTCTGCCTACGGGTGACTACGCTCCCTCTTCTGCCTTTCTTTCCTTCATTCTTTCCTCCTCCTCCTGCCTGTGACTCTACAGTGAGTGACAGGCCAAATGGTTTCCTGTACACCAGGAAACTGTACTATTCTGGGTGGTAACCTTATAACCAAATTTTGGCGACTGGTGGTTTAGTGGGTAATTACGGCGCTCCAATCGCATTGAGCCGTGAAGGTTTATATCCAAGGGGTGGTTGGGGTTTATTGCTCATGTAATGCCACTCAGGGATGAGTGCGGCTGGTCACTCTCACCTTAAATGTCAGGACCAACTTGCCTAGCCCCAGGCTCCTACCTCCTCATGAGGCAACGTAGGACTGGATGATAAATGAATGAAATGAATGAAACAATCGGCAAACAATAGAAATAAAAGCAAATTCTTGTATAAACAGAAACTAAGGACAACCCTGTGAAAAGAACCCCAGAATTTTCCCACGAACTAATAATTCTGCGGTGTGAATTTAATGTCATGTCAACCTGAAAAATCAAACCTTCAAAATTTAATAAAGGCTGATGCTGCCTAATACACCTAATTCTCTCTCTCTCTCTCTCTCAAAAAAAGAAAAAAAAAAGAAAGACGGTATGCATCCCTGACCGAATTAGTGATGAAGGGAACAGTAGGGGGGCACTCAGGCGGCCAAATGACACACACACAAAACCAAACTCTACATACATACACACACGCGCTGATTCTCTCTCTCTCTCTCTCTCTCTCTCTCTCTCTCTGACACAGGCCGCTGCTAATCTCTGACAGAAACGGATTGGCTGTCAGCTGGAACCCCTCAACGAGCTGGATTTGGGCTACGATCACAAACTAGGTGGGCTCTATGTTATTATAATGAAGTGGATTTTTATTTGGCTCAAGGGAATATACGTGACCTGGCCTTAACTGGGGCTTTAGAGACGTCATTTGTAAGTTTTATTTTTATTTTTTTCAAGTTAATAAGTGAATTGCTGTATGACATTCTCTTCCTCCTTTTTATCCAACTTTTCCATATATTTCTTCCTTCCACTCTTCTCCCCATTCCTTCTCTCCACATTCCCTCCCTCCCTCCCTCCCTCTACCCTCCCTTCCTCCCACCTCATTCTAATCATCATCAAGGGGATTATGTAGGCTCTACGGTTTTATAACGAGATTAATTTTATGTGGCTATGGAAATAAAACGCAGCCAGGCCTTGACGGGAGAATTAGAGACGTTGTAGGCATCTTTAAACTGATAATTGTGAGGATTAGGTTTGATATCCTCCTCTCTTTTCTTTATTCTTTTTATTTATTTCTTCCTCCCTCCCTCTCTCCTTCCCTCCCTCAATCCTTTCTCCTCATGCCAATCATCAGAGGGATTATGAAAGCTCCTGGTTTCATAACTACGAGTTTTATACGGCTATGAAAATAAAAGCAGCTTTGCTTAGTCAGGAGGATTATAGAAGTTGTTAGGAAGTCTGATGAGTTTATCAATATTAATGGTTGTTGTAAGGATCAGGCTTTATATATTTTCCTACTTTCTGTCAGTCTCTTTATCCCTCCTCCTCCTCCCTTTCCCATTTCCTCCTCCTCCTCATCGTCAACTGTCCTGCCTACCAATATCATCACCATCAAAGGCATCAAGTCTGCTGTATGGTGAAAAGGTTATTCTAATTAACAGGAATAAACGTGAATTAACATGGCCCCTCTGTCTTTTCGATTAATCATGATTATAATCCTGCCTGTCTCCATCATCATCCTACCTGCTTGCCTGTCCCCTTATCATCATCATCATCCTACCTGCTTGCCTGTCCCCTTATCATCATCCTACCTGCTTGCCTGTCCCCTTATCATCATCATCAATGCCTGCCTGTCCGTCTCCTCCTCCTCTTCATCATCATCATCAACATTATGTCATTTAAATAAGGTGAAAGTTTAAGTATTGGTGGAATAATGATGGATTCTTTTTAATGGGAATATTCTAAATAACAGCTACTTTCAAGTCTCTCGCCCTATCTCATCCTCTCCATTCCTTTCCACAAACTGGAACGGAGATAAGAATATCTCCCCCCCCCCGGTCTCTGTCTCTCTCTCTCTCTCTCTCTCTCCCTGACCTTGGCACCATCTACACCAACAATACCCTGAGTCCATATGAGGGATCCAACCCCACACCCTCCATTACAAAGGTTCTAATGGCCTGTAATATCGCGGCGGTCGGGGATCGAATACCAACTACTCTAACCCGGACTTCTTATCCCTGCACTTATACATTCACCATCATCATCATCATCACGATTCTTAATATATTCAAGGTTAATTCACTTCTTTCTGCGGATTTTAGCCTCTTAGCTACAAATTCACAATCACCATCATCATCATCACACGTTCAAGGATAACTCACTTCTCTTGTAATCTATTTCACTAGTCTCTCTCTAAATCCTTGCACTTATAAATTCATGAATATGACCACTACTATACATACTCGAGGCTACTGATTATCTTCTATCCCTGTTGGCCTCTTCAATACGGTCCCCTTAAATACTTGTACAAAACACCTATCATCATCATTACCATCAAACACATTTAATAAATTCATTTCTTTCAGCCGCTTTCATTCTCTGTAATATAAGAAATATCCCTGATCTTAATGAAATGACCTTGCAGCAAGGAAAAAATAAAAAGTGGACTGAAAGGGTCACGCTATGACAGGTTCCCAAAACTGGTAAAAATCGTCTGGCGTCATCAAACCAAATTGGTTCTCTATCCTGGCACTTACATATAATTCAAAAGGATATTTTCCTTGGCGTCGTGTGTATGATTCACAATAACATTAACCTCTCAAAAACCACGGTCTTTTTTTCCTTGAATTATTGCTGTCAATAAAGCACATCTTATACAACTTGGAGGAATTAAACGAACACAGTATTGTAAGGAATAAAGACTACTAACTCCCCCAGCTATAAAAGTTTATCTGAAATTGAACGAAATCGTCAGCCAGTAACAATTATACAATAAGAAAAGCGTAACTGCGCTGACGGAAAAATAAGAAAAGAGCAATTGTGCTGAAGGAGTTAACTATCCTTGCACTCACTTCTGATACTTCGTTTTTTTTTTTTTTTTAATTCATCAACGCATTTAGTGCTAATCTGTTCAAGCCGTGGACGTCATTTATATTCTCTTATTCCTACCGCAGACCATTTCACTTAAATGCAGTTTTTTCAAGCAACCATCATTAAACCTCTTAATTGGAAGTCTTCCTAAATTTGCTCAGATTGCTTAGAAGCAGAATCTTAATAAGACGCTAAAAAAATTAAAATAAGAACACAAGAACAGTACCTGTAGAAATGCGTCACACAATCGCTCTCAATTCAGTATATATTTCATTCAGATTAACAGGGTTCTTCAGCCATTAAAATATCTGTGGTCAAAGTGGGGGAAAAAAAATCTCGTGTAACTCTTTCGCTGAAAAGAACGACAAGTGTATTCATTCACACAGATCTTGCTCTGAGATACCGGTACATACGTGCAGTAACCCAAGTTAAAAGCGTTTTCAACCAATCCGCTTCTTTGCTATGGACACATTAGGAATATTAATTCAGACTAATAGCAAAGGTATTTGTTCAGCTGTGATAAATCCCTGCAGTCGAAGATTACTAACTGTATCCATTCCACAGTTCTGCCCGGGACTATACCCTATGGCTTACGATTAGGTTCATCTGAGGAGAACTCACTAGCTGAAAGATTTATAATCAAACGAGCAACTGAGGCTCAATATATCTTTCGCATAATCCAAAACTGTAGTTTCGTCATAACCGCTTCAAATTTGTTTTTACAAATCATCTCCCATTTTTCACGAGTAATCATAAACTCAATCCTCCTCCATTCACATTCTCTGTATTTTAATCGTTTTGGCTTATTTGTACATTGCACCTCACATTTCCACCCTCAAATAATCACCAATTTTCCACTTTTGGATTTTACTGTGGCTACCGACACACGACTAGATTCACACCCTTCAAAGGGTTAATATAAGAACTACAATCATCCTAACACCACTGGATTTTCTTTAAGCTATTCTTTTATTCTATTCATCTTTACAGAGGTGGAATTCATGGACGAGATGAAGGATACATTAAATCTCTCCAACTCGTCTCTCCGATTAATAAAATAGTCTAGAAGTAGTAAGGGAAACAAAAATGAATTGTGCTGGAGTTAAACTAAGAAATAAGCATTCTCGCATCACTCTCATTTTTTTCTTTTTTATCCTCGTTATCGCCCCCATCTCTCGGAATTTTAATACTTAACTCATTATATTTTTTCTTGTGGCCGGGATTAAGAACTTCTAATTGGATGGCCTACGAGGGGGGGAGAAGGGGAAGGAGACTGAGGTGGGGGGAGGTTGAAGGGAGTGGAGGTGAAAAATTAGGGAACAAGGAGAAAATTATGCCGTCACATGACATCAGCGTCTCTCTCTCTATCTCTCTCAACTGGCACATTCCATACTGCAATATTCTAATTCTCAAAAACAGACAAGAAAAATATGGCGCATTCCGCACTACATTCTCTCTCTCTTTCTCACACACACACACACACACAGCGAGGCGAGCGAGTGCGTGCCTGTACTTGCTACTAAAGAACCTGAAGGCCAGACGGGGCCATCGCGAGGGAATTACGCACTTCACTTGCAATTTATTCCCACTTCAACGTTCTTTACAAATTATAGGAGTGAAAGGCAATTTCCTCCATAATAAAGAGCTCGCACAAAGACCAGCCAGGCAGTCTTTGATCAATCGGACATTTATTTCTATTGTACCGAATCAAACTGCATCATACCTAAGCTAACACAACCCTAACCAAATGAAGCAGACCAAACTGATACTCAACCTAAAAAAACTGAACCAAGCCAACCCAACATAACCAAACTGAACCTTTCTCAGCCCAACCTAGCCCATCCAAGCCTAACCAAATTACACTGAATCCAACCCATCCAGACCAAACAGAACCCAACTCAATTTACCTAAGCAAAGTAAGCCCAATCCAACCTAACATACACCAACCAATTTCATTAAACCTAATAAAACTAAGAGGATTCTTTAAAAATATGGATTACTGACCCTTGGAATGGTTTGTATTTCCCACAGGTGAAGAAATACTCCGGTACTTCGCAACATAACATTTAAGTGATGCAGTACCGGTGACAGGGTTAAGATGGTTTTGTAACCCTCGAACTAGTTAGGATTCCCTCTATCACAATAAATCCCCTGGCATAAACAAGAATAATACAGTATATCTGTATGCACCACAGACGTTTAACCGATTTTATGATGCTGGAGAGGGATGCCTTCATGGGGGGCACCTACATACGGGGGCTCAACTGCCTGGTTACACAAACGTCCCTCCATTACTTGTCTGTCACCAGAACAGAGGAAGGCAACTTGGGCGTACAATCCACCGGATTCATGTTTCAGACGAGCCTTGTCAACCCCAGATAAACAACGCATCAAGGACAGCAACAACAACGACCCATTTTCTGTACGATCAAATCTAGTATATTCTAGCAACCTCCAGAGGAATCAGTTCAACTTAAGAAAGAACTCTGTTACTTGACGAATTAATGAAGTTTGTATCTTAACATCTACAGTTCAAAAAGTCTCCCAAGCACATAATATTTTAAAATGTCAACAGAAAACGTTTTGGTCTACGAGACAATCTGATAAACACGGGGGGAAAAAACGCGAAAGCTCTCATTTTTTTTAAAGGCTGCCAAGCATTCCCTCGGTAATCAACATCCACTACCAATGAATCAACAATACAGTACCAGAGAAGCAAACAGTACTGTGCACGGGGCAAACTGCAATAAAAAAATATAAAAAAATTGTAAACATGATGCTAACAGTAACAAATATAAACGGTAATCAACATGAAGCAAACGCTAATAAGATGCAAACAGTAATATGCACAAAGAAGTAATAAACAAGAAACAAACAGCGATATATTCAATGCAAACAATAAGAAACAGGGAGCAAAGAGCAATAACAACCGAATACGAAGCCGAACAAGACCTACACCACTCACTCCGGGTAAAATACTGTATTCATATAATCTAAGACACTATTAACGACAATGAATCCCCACAGCAGTTAAGGGTATATCTAAAAGTCATATTGCTTGGTTGTACTTTTTCACGTTAGCAGTCAATCCAGTTCAACATAAAAATAAATTGCATAGCTTCTGTTCGCATGCTTAGAAGATTTATGTAGCATTCTGGCACCAACGGTGGATTCCGTATGTCCGCATGCTAAGTTACAACTGCATCATGGGGATGGACTCAGCAAGTGTGATGGTACAGTTGTCATGGGGATGGACTCAGCAAGTGTGATGGTACAGTTGTCATGGCGATGGACTCAGCAAGTGTGATGGTATGGTACAAAAACAATGGTTTCATGGTATATCAATCATATTATTTATACCTGGAAAAGACTGTGAAGGACCTTTTGGCTACTGCACGTTCATTTTCAGTAGTTTTGGCATCCAGTGATCGCACAACTGTTGTATACCAAAAACGTAGATTCCACACTCAGTTTAAGTTTATCGATTAGCGTCAAGTGCGACTCAAGGTTTTTCACATTTTTTCTTACCCACACGACCGTAAACCTCAAGAGCGTTTGTGAACACGGCCTAAGGTTCCATGTAACACCATAAGACTCATGCAAGACCAGTTATACAGGCTCAACACCTCCCTACCCCCCCTTTCCTTTTCTCTTACTCCCTTCCTCTTTTTTCTCTCTTCTTTCTCCCTCGCCCTCCCTCTTCCCCCATTCCACCTCCTTCTCCTCCCTCCCTCCCTCCGTTACAAGGTCAGCAGGATGAATTACGCCAGATTACATAATGATTTCTGGGAGGGTTGAGGCAGGCACAGCCGCGTGTACGAGTATACGGGGAAATGATAAGGCCCGGCAACTGTGGCAAGGTACAAAGGGAAAATGAGCTGAGGTAATGGGATCAGTAATAGAGAGAAATGAGGTGGTATGAGAAGAACACTAAGGGTGAAGCTGGGGAATGAGGTGAGGTGAAGAGGTAAGTGAAGCAAGGTATAATGGAACATTCTCGTAGTAGTGATAAGAGCATTTGGGGAGAAAGTGGCGAGAGAGAGAGGAAGTAAAGTGTCATTATTACAGAATCACCTCATACGGTCTGAACAAAGAAAATAACCTTAACTC
>JAGKTI010000851.1:33907-57271 GCA_018397915.1 Birgus latro
GCTACTAACCTGTTTTATCATTACCAGTCCACACTGTAAATAAGCATATACTATGGAGTTCGCTAAAAAGTTTACTGTTCATTATTTCATTGTACAGGGTCATGCAATATTTTACTTCACCTTATCTATAAAAAAAAAAAAAAAAAAATCCCTTGCTCTATCTTTTTGGGCGTTTCATCATTCAACGCTTCCACCTTCGGTTTCGACTAAAACATTAATAACTGCAGGGAATAACGTATTCACGTAATCATGAATCACTTCAACATTCATAGTGCACAGTTTTTATAAAAGCCGTTTAACAGTCAAGAACCTAATCTCGTTTGCATCTTAATATTCAGAATGCACACTAGAAATAAATATACAAATCAACGACCTTGCTCTAGCCTTACAACAGCGTTATCATCGACTCATCCGCTCACATCACGGAATCATCTCAGTATTCACAAAACACCAGCACATAGCGGAAAAAAAAAAAAGTCATGCACTTTTAATTAGTCACCCGCAACATAATCACAAACGCATTACAACATCTCCTATACAAAAGAAAAAGTCCGTGGTCAAACAATAAATTTTCCTTACAATCGTGTTGACTTTACACCAAAACGTCTAAAAATCTGTACATCAAAACCCGACAACGAAAAAGCAACAGCTTTTCACAAAATCACACATACCTCAATACCTATGCCACAGAAATGTGTGTTCACTTAACACCAAAACGTCTAAAAATCTGTACAGCAAAACCCGACAACGAAAAAGCAACAGGTTTTCACAAAATCACACACACCTCAATCTCTATACCACAGAAATAAGTGTGTGGGGAGGGGGGTGGGGGAAGCAGCGGTGAACTGGTATTTGTTCTAATTATTCCAAAACACATTATCATATCCGCAATAATTAAATGCAGGGTACAATGAAAAACATAGACCTTGCACTTACCTTTCACTAAACCAACCCCTAAGGCCCTCCTCCACCGGACCTCCTCACGCCCTTGTTCCATATTCATAAAAAATCTTGAGCTTACGTAAATGACAGTTTATTCTTTAATTTCGACCAACGTTGCTACCAAACACTTCAAACGCAATTTAATGATTAGTGATAAAATGCGAAACAAAAAAAGTGTTCTGCTACAGTAACTTGTGAATTGTGAGAACTGCTCAAGATTCTTAATAAATACGAACCCTGCAATGTAATCCCCCCCCCCCCCCCCAACCCTGACTCACAACCTGCCAGGCTGCCAAACTTCCTGGTGAGATCTCCCAACTCAAGCTCTGTTACTGAAGGGTAGTGGGGGGTAGTGGGTGGTTATGCTCATCTTAATTACAGAAGTCTGCCAATATTCATAAACAAAAAAAACTCACGATAACATAAAAAAGAGAAAGGGTTTACTCATCATTATTCAATGCCGGTGCAGTTAATTAGTGAGTTATGAATTTGTATATCAGCTTACGGAATGACGACCACAATATTATTATTATTATTATTATTATGAAATAATAATAATAATAATAATAATAATAATACATAGTTAAAAATTATTTAACGAATAATGGACCAAATAATTTTTAAGTATCCCTCAAACGCAAGGGACTAAGAGAAAACCTGTCTTTAAGGGGTACACTATTATATTAGTTTCAATCTCAATGTCACTTCTTTCTCCAATGAGGGAAAAGAATTTCTGGAAGAGGTGAGAAAAATTACCCAACACTAAATTCACAAGAGATGCCAAGAAATATGAGCAAATTGGAATTCATGTAGGATAAAGATCATTGATAACGAATCGATATACCGTAACTCCTTGGGAATATGCATATAAATTTTAGTTTCTGAATCAGTTTTGCAATCCAATATTTGCTGATACTTTCCACATCAATACAGCAATCTGGCTGTGGCAGATAAATTTAACTCAATAATTAGTTACTCAAGTATGTGGAAAAGCATAAAGTGCTGTGGTACATGGGCCTACTGACAAAAAAGAAATTGGACATAACAATAAAATACCAACGATGAGTACTGTAATTCAGATATTGTAGATGGAATCAACTGTCCAATGTTGAGATATGGGTGAGAGAAAGCTGGGAAGAAGGCAGAAGATTGGAGAAGGGGGACAGTATATAGAGAATGCAAGAATTATCAAGGGATCATTCTGCTTGGCATAGCAGGAAAGGCATGGTATTATACAATAAAGGGTGTGATGCATAACTGAAAATAAAGCAAGTAAGGAACACAATGTAAGAAAGGGTAGGGTTAAATCCATCACATACTGTAAATCATTTACTCCAGGGATATCAAGAGAAATCTTTGTCTAATGAGAAACTGCATGCCACATCCATAGATTTGGAGAAGGTTTATGATAAAGTGTATTGGAAGGGATATGGCACGTTCTGAGTATTATAATGTATATTTGGCATTGGAGGCACTCAACTGGGTACAGTTAAGTATGTTTTATGAAGGTGCTGCAATATCATCTTCCTTCCTAAGAATGAGTGACTTAGGATCAACAAGTTAGGAAAGATGGTGGTAGGTGGTGGCAACCATCATCCACTCACATGATGTAGTGCTACCGACTTCTTCTGTCACCTTTATCCTTCTTTTCTGTGTCTGCCCTCCTGTCTTCCTATTTCTCCCATCTTTCCTGTTACTTTTTTTTACTCTTCTTTCCTTATCATGTGGCTTTACACTAAGTGACAATCCCAATGGTTTCCTGTAAGCCATGAAACCATTTACAGTGCTGGGTGGTAACCATATAACCAACCCATACGTGTTCTGTAAGTGTCAACAAGTGAGTGGGGGAGAGTTGGTGCCCCTCCCTGTAAAGCAACTACAGTAACTCAAAAGACAAACGGCCACCCGTTAAGAGACTATGGTGTCTGACTATAGAGAGATAAATTAAGAAACCAGGAGACAGAATCTGAGTGAAATGGGCCACTTGTTCATTCATCAATCAGGCATTCAAATCCTAGCTTCATTTCACAGCCCTTATCAACTGCACATTTATCTTGAGATGGATTTTTCTTTTTTGACGCAGATCACGCAGATTTCCCAGTCAGTCAGCCAGCTGACTACCTTCAAATGCTCCTCCAAGTGTTCACCCAACCAACTTGATCACTTCCTCAGCTTCCTTACCTTCTACCACACTACGTTACCATATCCATCCACTTACTTGACCTACCATGCCTCCTCCCACCCTCAAACTCATTCACATATACCATTTTCAGAATCTCTCTAAACCCATTCTCATATATAACCATAACATTTATGGACACCTGTCTACCCTATAATCAACAACATGTTACTCCAATTCTTTCATCAATCACATTCTTTCATCAATCACATTACTGTACAGTATTTATCCTATCTACTCTACTAAGCCACACACTCTCCTCAATATTCCCATTTTGCTTTCCCACCATAACAGTCTCACACCAATATGTTACCCAGGGCAATGCCACCTCTTAATGCAATGCAGCCTCCACACTTTCCCTTTTATCATTATGGCCTTCATTGCACATACTTGTAAATGTGTTATGTCACACTAGGTGTTCAATTTGTACATGGATGGGTCAGTCAAGGAACTGAAAATGAGGACATCAGGACTGAGTGCTAACCAGGAAATATAGAGGAGTGTATGGTATTCTGTAAGGCAAGAGCAGTTATGTGCAGAGACAGTTAAATGAAGACATTCAGGTGCATTTTTGTGTTGCTGTGGATGTGTTGGACTGTGTTAGAAGTATCCTGAGATAGCTTGACCATCTGAAGTGAATGACGAATGAGACTGGGAGTTTATGTAAGTAAGGCAGAGGGACTGAAGAGGGAGAGACTAGAGGATGAGGTGGTGTGAGTTGGAGGGTAAGGTGATGGTGGAGGACAGGGTAACAAAGGGGGAATTTAAGACCATCCCATCTGGGATTAGAGTATTTGTCTATAAAGACAGACTGAACAGTGTTGTGATGGAGTACTCAAGTCTAAATAATGATAAAAGTACAATACAGTTTAGCAAAAAATAACAGAATAAGTGAGGAAGCGAAGAGATATACAAGCAAGTTTGTGTTGTGAAAGATGTTTAAACAGGAGTGATCAGGGGCAAAAATGTCAGTATGGGAGTACAGAGACCTCTACACAACACGTGCTCATCCCAACTGTAATCCAACTTCTGGGAATGAGATGAAGAAAATATTAACTGGGACACATCACAATAAAGTGCAGTAAATATGAGTTACTTGAAAAATGCATGTGAAATCACCTGGATAAAGAAATGCAAAAATGAACTAGTTTGCAAACTAGGTCCCCTCCCTTCCCCCCAAAAAGCTACCATAAAAAAGTTATTGTCCTGGTTAATACATACTGGTGCGACACTGCAGCGTAAACAAAAGGATTACTAGACATAAGTATGATATGAAAGCAATGAACCTAAACAACGCCACTGAATTAACATGCAAGCATGTTGGAGCCTTCAAAAACGAAACGAAACGAACGACGAGTCAAGGGAAACTAACATCGAATTAACTGATGGGAGTCTTAACTTTACAAGGAATGAAAATACTGTCATGTAATAAGGCACACATATTTACAGGTTTACATTTACTGCAACTAGCAACAATTATAACTAAAACTTATCCCCCACCCCACCCCAAACCTTTAGCACACCTTCTAACAGCTGGAGTCCTTGCTTAGTTCATTGCCAGATAAAAACAATGTTGTTAAACCTCAAACCTGGATTACTTTAAGGCCCTTATTGTACCCACTGTCAGTTATTCCTGAAGAAGCTGTCACAGGAAAAAATGGTAAATAAATCGAAAGTCCTTTCTCTGCTTATGGTGTTTCTAATCAAACCTTATGCCTGGATTACTTTAAGATTTTTTTCCTGTATCCACTGCTAGTCATTCATGAGGAAGCCGTCACAGGCAAAATACTGAATAAATTCAAGGTCATTCCTCTGCTTATGTCATTTTTAGTTTAGAGGCTGTTGTGACCTAAGGCTCTGAATTTGTACCCGGTGGACTCCAGGACACAGGCCACTCCAGTTAGATGCACAAAGAGATCCTTTGCTAAGCTGAAGGATTATCTGTGTTGTCAAGGTGAGGTGCAACAGCTGAACTGGGCAACTGCTGTAGTGTGAGGGGGCTGCATTACAGTCATGGTATAGGTGACTTCATGGGTTGTGATGTGGTTCATAATAGGCATAAAAGTGCAGCAGAAAACAGAACAAATTGAGCAAGAGTTGTGAGTGAGATGGACAGACACAATGGATGGGATATTGCAGAATATGCAGAGGCCTGCAAGTATCAGGAAAGATTGGTGGCAAGATGCTTGAAGGCACTCCTTGCCTAACACCTTCAATCTAATGAAGTATTCTTTATTATATTTTTACCATCTCTAGACCACTTTATCATCATTCGGCATAAGAGAAATGGTGAAGTGAGATACAGTCTAACCATCACTAACTTCTCTATTAGGGGACTCTTCTAAGCTTCACACTTGTCACCCAGCTGCAGCAAGAATAAATAAATGCAGTCTACTTTCTCAAATCTTAATTCCTTAGAATTAAAGTGAATTTGAACATAAGAAAATTTTGAACTGAGCAGGGATGTCTTGTATGAAAACAGATTCTGCCCACATTCTATTTCAGTCCCAACTGCAACCAGCCTTTCCATTATTAGCCCAATTTTCACTTAAAGCTCTTGTCAATCAGTCCTGAAGTGAATACAAGTAACCATACTCCTGTGGTAAAAAAAAACTAATTGCATCAACAGAAGATATGACTTTGGTAATTATAGTATTGTGCATTTGCCACAGCTTACGATGCAATTTTTTTATATCCTATATTTGTAATATTTGAAGAAAATAGGAGTTCGCTGTGTGTAATTTTGCTTCAAATGCACATTAAAAAAGTTAGAACTGCCATTAGCAATAAGGTAAATCAAAGTGGCTAAATGGTGCCATGGTGGTCTCCCATGTCAGACATCAAATTTAGTGTACACAAAAGAATTAACGACAATCTTTGTCTACTCTAGACCCAAGTTAATTCAGGCCTACCGAAACCAAACAGCACTATTACTCTGAAGTTACTAATAAGAATATTCATGTGTGGTTAACCAAGAGCCTTAACCCGTCACGTCACGTCCGATTTCCAACCTATGATACCCCAAAATACTGAGCATTTTTGGATTTTTTTTTTTTATTGGCTCAAACTTTCGCTTTTGGTGAGAAACATCGAAAATTCATAAAGAAATCGCGATCCTGTGCTTAAAACCGTTGATACAGGTGTCATGCAACCTTACGTTTTCCTTCTTTTTCAGGGAGCCTGGCTAAAGAAAACGAACTATGGAAGGGTTAACTAATTAAAGCCACTTTCAGTTACGTATTTATTTATGTATTTGGTACGAATTTATGTGCAGTAACAAACTATGTTGGTTTTAACTCATTTATATAGGCAATAGAAGAACTGTTCAGTCACCAAACACATTCACATATGGCACCTTCCTTTATGACATTACCACCTCATCACTTGTTTGTTTCTTGCTCTAGCTTATTTCTTTGTCCTCCACCTCAGGAATCACTTTCACCGTGAATTTCGTCATTGGAGAGACCGTGGGGCAACATACCTTTATTGGCCAGGTAACTGGTAAATAGTGGATCGCCGCGTGTGGGGGGGGGGGGGGGGAGTTAGGTGGGGCCAGGCAGTATCCCCGCTTGACAGCAGGTAAAGGAAGGTCTCCCACATATGCCTACCAAAAATCACCCTTGAAACTTGAATATTGTGCAAATTATTACCCTTGCAACTGCGCGATGTACCCATATGCCGATGGGTGTAGCTGTGACAAAACATCGCGACGTACCCATACGTCGATGGGACTCGGCCGGTTAAGTTAACCAATATCACAGCAAACACCAATGCTCAAATATACTGCATCATTTGCATACTGATCCACTACAAAACAGCAAAATTGTTCAGCTCAAACATTAAACAAGGCATGTACAGATTACACATACTCAAGAAAATATCTGACAGTTGTACAATTTTCAGCATCAAGACAAGTGCAAGGTCGGAAGGTTTGTCCGTCATGACGAGTCTCTCACTTGTATTGTCTTATCACATGCTGGATCGCCCAGCAAGTCCCACTGTGGCCGCACAAGTTACTGCCAGTCTGCTACACTTGCAGTGACATTATGCTCATAGCCACCTCCCCACTGTTCCACTACAGCAGTGGTTTCATTCACTGGTGACTCTACTGCATTAATTAATCTTTTCACTAGAATCAATTTCACTTTTAATGATGATGTAATTTACACCACACATATATGCATGCACACATCCCTGTGTTGTTCATTAAAAACTTGTAAACAACTGTATCAAGTTAGCCAACTAAGCAACATGTACTGACTTTCATTTAGCAATTTCCTTACAATACTTTATTTACTTTCACCAGAAACTTCAGCTTAACATATCATAAAATGTTATACAGACCAGTACAGCAGAACACTGATTATCCGCGAGCCACAGGGAATTCAAAATGCCGGAAAATAGATTAACACCCATTTCCTGTTCTCTTACACCAATGATTCTCAAACTAGAGGAATTTTGATGTGTCGCAGGGACATAAAATAGGCCTACTGCTTTCAGTATATGATTTGTAACTGAAATTGTAATTATCCTTACTACACTATTAGCTAAAATGTGACATATATTTACATGTAAAATAGGGGGGTAGGTTCTATGAACCTCATATTTTTCGTTAAAAATATAGTTAAGGATAATTATAAATGTCTGTCTTACAACACTCAAGACGTGTGTTTACATACGATCTCATCGACTGGACACATCACTGCATGCTACATTCTAACCTAACCTAACCGCTTAGTTTTTTCCCCTAATACTCCCCATAAAAAAATGTAATCGCCAAGGATTGCCACTAAGCCTCTTGAAAGTCCTCGTTACCAATCAAGCTTTTGACTTAAACAACACGTGAATGATGGCCGTCTAGCATCACACATATTTCGCCAGGAATAAGTTGCGGCGCACATTAAAAAAATGCAGCGTGAACTATTTTTGAAAGCCATTAGTCATCAACAATAAAGAGGAAAAAAGCTATAAAGAAGCCTTCAGCAAGGACTGATGGTTTCAGGACAATTCGCCGTCAAGTCAAACTAGCTGTCACAACAACAAGAAGACAATTGCTAGAATATAATTCACAGGCGACTATAGCGAGGAAAAAACAATTATTGAATAAAGGTGCAACTAATAAATAATTTCCAAAGCCTACATTATTGAACATAGACTTTGATGGCTCCCCCTGAAATATAGTTACTGTATAAGTATTTATAGAATGACGGGGAATCGTCCAGGGTGCGAATTGTCCTGACGGTGAATTGTCCATGTTTTGACGGTGAATTGTCTGACAGCGAATTGACTTGACAGTGAATTGTCTCGGAACCACAGAGTTGTGGGTGATGCAGGCTCATCGACGTGAGTCGTGAGTGGATAGGCTGGCTAGGGGTCGAACAGGCTTGATGGGGGAGACTGGTGGAGCAGGTGTTTTTGCTGAAGTACTTGCTGGTGTGGACATTGATGCATCACTATCTGGGAACTCCACAAATGAGCAGGAGGATATGAGCGAAATGTCTGCTGTTTTTGCATGTTTACCCCTCGTGAAAAAGTCCTTGATGTCTGACTGACTGATTGCTACATGACGGAGATTTTGGAAGTCATCATTAATAGCTATGAAAATGAAGCATTCATTAGCTATGTAGGCTGGATTTCTCTCCAAGAATCAGATGATCTTTCGAAATGATTCATCAGCATCTATCCACGAACTACCAGGAGCCATGGCTGACATTCCACCAAATATTACGACACTGTTAAGCCTCAAAATAATGGCGGGGAATGCGGTGATGCGCCCGGTGACGAAGGAATGAAAACATTCGGGTGGGATGGTTGCGCGGTGAATTTGAAATACCAGTTAGGTCCTGGATTTTCCCCGGTTGATCGATTTTGGAAATTTTCTTTAAATTGTCTGGTTTAGCGCCAATTCCGGTTGACTGGCTCGCGGATAATCGATGTTCTACTGTATTACCAACACCATATTGAGGTCTATGGAACAATTAGAATATCCTTGTCACACTTCTGTATTACAAAATTTCAACTTTCTGCACAGTGGTTAATTTTGCATATTTCTTTTTTCTTAGCACTGCATTCAACATTCAACACTATCAGATGACTGTCAAGGATTCAAATTACAAAACAGTGAAGTGTGTGAGAAGAAATGCACATACATATCATCAGCTGGTCCTAATGGGGTCCCTCCTGTTGTCCTCAAAAACTGTGCTTCTGTGCTTACACCCTACCTAGGTAAACTCTTTCGCCTTTGTCTATCAACTGGCAAATTTTCTTCCTGCTGTAAGTTTGCTCTCGTTCAGCCAGTCCCAAAGAAGTGTGACCATTCCCAGCCCTCTAACTATTGACCAATTGCTTTAACATCCTGTGTTTCAGAAGTGTTCGAGTCTTTAAAAAAAAAAAAAAAAGTTTACAGCATCTTTCCTATCACAACCTTCTTTCTGATCATCAGTATGGATTCTGCCAAGGATGCTCCACTGGCAATCTTCTCATCTACCTTTCAGACTCCTGGTCATCCTCCTTTTGGGACTTGGGTGAAAGATTTGCCATTGCACTTGACATCTCAAAGACTTTCCATCGTGTCTGCCACAAATATTTAATTTCCAAACTGCCCTCTTACGGCTTCTATCCTCCTATCTGTGCCATTTCTGGTCATTTTATTGCTGTTGTAGACAGCCACCATTCTTCTCCTAGAGCTATTAATGGTGGTGTTCCTCAGGGCTCTATCCTATCACCAACTCTCTTCCTTTTATTCATCAGTGACCATCTATGCTGTACATCTAACCCTATCCACTCATCACTGATAACTCCAACCTCCACCTTTCCATTCACTTCCCGTAGCATCCATCTCAGGAGTTACTTCAACAAATGGGATGAGGCCATAGCACACCTAATGTCCAACCTGGCACATATCTCTAATTGAGGTAAAAATAATCTTGATGTTTTTAAAGCATCAAAGGCTCAGTTCTTACATCTATCAACCCAACAAAGTCTTCCACAGGAGTACCTTCTAATTTTTAACAATATTCATCTCAATCCAGCAGCATCTTTAAACAAACTTGGGGTTTCATTCTCTCAGGATTTATCTTGGAAAGTGCATAATACCTCTCTTGTAAAATCTGCTTCTAAGAGACTGGGTGTGCTAAGCCAACTCCATACTTTCTTTACCTCTGCTCAGTTGTTGACTTTATATACGGGTTTTATTTGCCCGTGTAAAGGACAACTCTTGTGTGGGAAGGCTCCACTCATACAGCTCTTCTAAACAAGGTGGAGTTCATTAACTCTCGTCTTCTTACTGACTCCCTTCATCCTCTGTCTCTTCACCACACCGTTGCATCTTTATCTCTTTTCTATCACTACCGTAAACTGGGGTGAATTTGGACGATTTTTTTCGTTTTTTTGTGCCATGTAATCTAGTTTTTAGTTCAATCCAAGATCTTAAGTATTGCATGTGGGGTTGGTCCAGTAGGGTATCGAATCATAGCACTCAAAAATTTTAAATGCTTCATATATAATTATAGCAAATATAGTAATGAGTGTCTGAATTTGTACTCAAACTTTGGTGAATTCGGACACACTGTATAAATTAGTACATAAATAGAAAATGAATGCAAATGACTACCCTGGGTTCTCAGTTTAGTCTCAGCCGTATGTGGGGCCATTTTAGATGTGTTGGGGCTTTTTAAAAAATGTTCTTCTAATGCAAAAATAATGTCACTCCTTGACAAAATAAGCTGATATTACAATGAGATATGAACACAATAACAATTAAATTTTTTCTTTGGTTTAAATAAAACATCTCAGAACACATGTAGATAGTACAAATCTAGCTACAAACCTTAGTACTATATATAGCTAATTAACAATAATTTCTGATTAATAATTTCTTCTTTTGCAAGACTAATGGAAACTTGTTAAACGTGATATTTAACATGATTATTTGGCTTCACCAATTTTTTGCTTCCTTTTTTCACTACATTAAGGACCTCAATCTCCACCAGTTCTTTTCTTATACTTTCGAGTCATTGGATGTCCTTGCTTAACCCCTTAACCACGGGGTTGTCGGAGGCACATCGTGCCCATCCCGCGGAGCAAATCCGCGCTCCGACTGACTTTTTAAAAATATTTGCCAAAAATCAGTTATTGGTCCAAGAATATTAAAATTACATATGCATATGGCACATACCTTCAGCTTTCTCCTGGGATGTTTTTTTTTAGCACTCGTCGACTACCGTAGGACTTGTGGAGACTTCTGAAGTTGGGTAACTAAGTCTCCACTTTACACTTCCTGACATCACGTAATATGAATACCTATCTATCTATTGCCAGTCGCCATACCACTGCCTGATATTATCACTAGAAACACTATTCAATGATTTCCAAGTAGTTTGGATTCCATACTAAAAACACACACACACACTGAAAGTAATGTAAAATACAAGCGCGTTCAAGCCTCCCCCTCGTGCTAATTCGCTGCTCGTATTCTGTCATTTCTTAATCATATACACACTGACATTTTATTATTTCTAGTACTTTATTACACTTATATATATCTACAGTCCTTTACAGCTTCTGGGTAGAGGTCACAGGACCTTTTATAATGGGAGCAAAAGCAGCGGAAATGGAGGGGCACGACTGCGACATGACTCCATCTTGAAGGACGACAGTGAACTGAATGGACAATGATGTACGTATCTCGGTAGCAAAGAGTTGAAAATGTCAGCTGCTAATGTATATGCTAAGAAATAAGTCGTAGGAAATCTAGACAATACATAATAAATAATGTTGTTCCAGGTGAATACTGTATAAATATCACTCAGGCTTCTCCCTTCCTTTCTAATATAAATTTATATTACAAGAATAGCTCATATGGCATCTTTCACAGGGAAAAAAGCAGGGGAAATTAGCGAACGAGTGCAGATTGGATGATGCCAAGTGATAATTAGCCAGTTCCAGGTGTATGGCACTATCAATTACCTTATTTTTTCTATATATATATATTATTTTGTATAAGAATATGGCATAGGGCTTATTTCAATGGATGAAATCAGTGGAAAAATCCGGGGAACATTTTTGTAGCACAGAGCAGCTGAGCAGACGACACGAGAGGGTAATGGAGGGGAGGTAGGGAGGGGAGGCTAGAATGGGGGAAAATGGCTAAAATGTCAACATTGGATGGGAGTACTGATGACATTAGCAGCTCTGACTATTGTTGGACATTGGCAGTGCTGACAGATGATACAAGTCACCACCTGAAAGCCCAGGCCAATTCAAAACAACACAGAATCACAAAAGTGACGCCCTGCGGTATGATCCATTGCGTCCGAGCGTCACGGAAGTGACGACCCGCGGTTAAGGGGTTAAACAGGTAGTACCATAAAAGCTCAAGAGTATACCTGTAAATGACAATGAACCCAATTACACACAGTATCCACATCTGGCAAATTATAGGCAAAAGTAGGTTGTAAAAAGCTATTTTTTTATTCATACTCCCCCTGTCTGAATTGACCCCAATGTCCAAATTGACTCCAATTTGCATAAAAATATGAAAAATTTCAATAAATGCCAAATTACGAGATTAATTGAGAAGATAACACCAATTACTTCCTTTGCACTTTCACACTACGCATGAAATTACATCTGGGCACCGACGACTTTCCTGCATCTATTCATCAACATTTCTGCCAGAGAAAGTTTGCCAATGATACGAATTTTATCCTTTTTATATATGTTTGCTTTTTAGTATATATTTGGTATTATTCACATGATATATTAAAGATCTTTATACACAAAAGTACAATAAAGAATTACAAACACTTACGCACAAACACATTTCTAATAAGTTTATTCATTAATTATTAATTAATTTAAATAACTTTTTATTGCAATAATATCTGAATTCACCCCGAGTCCAAATTCACCCCAGTTTACGGTACCTCAATGGTCACTGCTCCTCTGAACTGTCTGCTTGCATATCTCCTCTGCTACGATGGACGCGCAGCACCCGTCTAGTAACAAACTCTCATCCCTTTTCTGTCCAACTCTCTAATGCAAGAGCTAATCATTACTCTCAGTCATTCATGTATGCAACAGGTCAACTCTGGAACTGTCTCCCTCTGTCTGTATTTCCTACTGCCTATGATCTCCAGTCATTCAAAAGCAGTGCGCCCAAGCATCTCGAAATGAAAACATCTCGAATTTGGCCCTCTGTTAAATTGTTTTTGTTTCTTCCTTGGAGGGAACAATTTGCAAGCTCCTGGTCTATGGTTCCTTCTTTTTTGCATTTTTTATATATACAGTATGTATATACATATAGATCATGGGTCCAGGGCGAGATGGGGCTTGAACCTGTGCTAGAGGATACAGGGCACTGCGGTTCCCAGGATGCCACTTCCGCCCAATAGAGAGGGGCCCGAACCTGGGAAAAGCGCCCCAGGAGGCTGCCCTATCAGTGGGTGCATAATGGCAAGGCAGTTGCAGTGTCAAGGTGAGCTTGGAGGGTGTCCCTGCAGCTGTCCCGGCAGGGTGCCCGGAGGCCACTACCATAGCCACTGGCAAGCTGGTGGGCTAGGGGTCCCAGATCCATTGCCTGGACCTGGGACTATGCAGTGGGTGGGGCCTGTGGTATGTTTACTCCCCTTTATTATCAATGACTATGACTAAATACAAGAATAAGCTTCAAAGCAAGACTGAAGATATTAAATCACCCTGGGGGATGAGAGTGGGTTCATGGAATGTAGAAAGTTTGAGAGGAAGGGTAGGGGAAGTTGTTGAGGCATTCAGTAGGAGGTGGGTGGATGTGGCATGTTTGCAGGAAGTCTGGTACAGGGGTGGATCAGCTAGAAAGATTGTTGGGAAGGATTGCTACAATAAGTTGTTTTGGCAGGGGGGGACAGACGGATATGGGGGTGTGGGTGTGTTGGTTGCGGAGAAATAGGTGGAATGTGTTATAAATGTTATGAGAGTAAGCGATAGGATATTGAATTTGATAGTGAAAATTTTGTTCAGTGGAATGATGATTGCAATTATATCGGCATATGCTCCACAGGCAGGCCTGGATGATGTAGAGAGGGATAGATTTTGGGATGACTTAACCCTCTGAGATTTTCGGCCCTCCGCCGATTGTGTCTGTGCTAGATTCAGGCGGCGCACATGAGCACACCGTCATGCAGCTATATTTGTACTTAATTGGCCACTGTATGGTAGACTAATAAATGTGGTACCGTTTTAAAGATGAACAGTTGCTCTTAATCGCAGTATGGTTTAAAAAGGTAAATACATAGCTAAAAGGCCAACACGACTAGTAGAATTTGGCCGAAAAGGAAAAATCGCACACCCTTCCGCAGAAAAATATTTGTAAAAAAAAAAAAGTATTATAGTTACGTGACATCTGATAGCACCATATCAGTCTACAGTAAATTCCCTTTATATTGATATATAGGTTAGGACAGTTTAAAGTTAGTTTTCATAGAGAAAAGAGAAAGCTCTCACTGTCGCGCTGTCAAATATCCATGCTGGTAATACCTATATTAATCATGGAAAGAACCTATTCATTATGCATATCTATCAGATGTACTCGTCACTGTAAAAACAAATAGATGGTAAAAGATAAACAGGATAGTGTATGTGGAACAAGGCCGGTTGGAGATGAAAAACAAGCAAAAAATATACAGTAGGCGCGGAAAGTGTTGCCGCCATCTTAAAAAAAGAAAACATTCTTGTGGTTAGCAAGGAGAAACAAATAAATTAACACTCACCATTGAATTTAGTATTTACTGGCATTCCTCTTCACCTTTATTATCTTCTTAAGGCGTCTGGGGAGACTGATGGCATAGTTTTGCAGAACAGACGGACTAAAACTGCTCCATAGCTGCAGCCTCAAGTTTAGGCAAAGATGATGTGTCCATACTACGCAGCTGCCGCTTCATGTGCGCCCATAAATTCTCAATGGGATTGATATCTGGGCTGTTTCCGGGCCAATCTCGAATAAAGGGAACCTCACAGTCTGTTAGCCACTGTTTCGCTGACTTTGCAACATGTGCAGGGGCAGAATCTTGCATAAATACTCTTGCCTTGGTTTTATCAAAAGAGTCACTTAAAACATCACATAATAGCTCCAAATAATTGTTCTGGTTCACTTTTTCATTTGCAGGTAGAATTACCAACCTACCAACACCATAATATGTAAAGCAGCCCCAAGCCATGAGTGAGGCTGGGTATTTAACAAACTTGGAAGTGTACTTAGGATCCAGGGGGTCACTGCCTGGTTTGCGGTACACTCGTGATGAAGGGATACCAGTGACAGTAAATGTTGACTCATCACTCCAAAGCACAGTTTTCCATTGCTCCTCACTCCAGGCAAGATATTTCTTACAAAAATTTACTCTCTTTTTCTTCTGAAGTGCAGTTAGCAGTCGTCTGTTACAAGCACAAAAACTCCTGTAGCTCAGATCGTCATGCAACAGCTGCTGCACACTTCTGACAGACACATCTGCCAGCAACTGTGGGTTCTTTTCTTTTAAATCCCATGCTCTTAGCCTTGGATCCTTGCTAACTTGCCTTGAGATCAGCTGACGGGTCCTGAAGGTTGTCTTACGAGGTCTCCCAGGCTTCGGAAGTGGAGTGGGAGGAATGGCCTCCCCACTGTCCTTGAACCGCTTCACCAGTCTCTGCACTGTCCTCAGTCTAACACCATCTGATTTCAAATAAATGGGAGTTTGTGGCCAGCTTTGTATAAAGTAATCACTTCCACACGTTTGTCCTTGCTTGTGGTTACTTTAGGCATGATGAGAATGTGGTAGGTAACCAAATAACTGTGTCATTTGAGTCAAAACATGCCCTCGTGGTGCATCACACACAGAGACAATCCTCCACCTGTGGCTGCCCAAACATTACTGAGCCTGCTCTGTGGTGCCAAACCTATCAAGCAGGGTTGCCAGCTCCCGTTGAAAAAGCATCAGCTCATTTCGCATCACAGGGGAGGGTAGTATTGACCCTACTTCGCTTAACGTGAAAAAGAATGATGTCGGCAAAAAAATTCAATACTTTCCGCGCCTACTGTATATATTGTTTCGTATGACTCGAATTCGAGTCATCAGAATCTCAACAGTTGGATTTATGATGACTCGAAAATGTGTCGTCGGAATCTCAAAGGGTTAATACATGTAGTAGGTGGTATGGGGGATGATGAGAGAGTGGTTTTGGGAGAGGACTTAAATGGTCATGTAGGTGAAGCAGCTCAAGGTTATGAAGAAGTACATGGGGGATGTGCATAAGGTACTGTATAAGAAATCCGGAAGGGGAAAGAATACTCGAGTTTGGGGAGGCAATGAACATGACTGTGTGCAACACACGTCTTAGGAAAAGAGAGAGTAGGTTGATTACATATGAGTTTGGGGGAAATAGCAGTCAGATGGTTTATTTTCTAGTCAGGAGGGTTGATAGGAGGTTAGTGAGGAATGTTAAAGTTATAGGAAGCAAGGAGTGTGTGCAGCAGCACAGGCTATTGATTTGTGACATGGTGCTTAACCCCTTAACCGCGGGTCGCCACTTCCATGACGCTCGGGCGCAATGGATCATATCGCAAGGCGTCACTTTTGTGATTTTGTGTTGTTTTGAATTCGCCCGGGCTTTCAGCTGCTGACTTGTATCGTCTATCAGCACTGCAAAAGTCCAGCAATAGTCAGAGCTGCTAATGTCATCAGTACTCCCATCCATTGTTGACAATTTAGCAATTATCCCTCATTCTAGACTCCCCTCCCTACCTCCCCTCCATTACCCTCTCGTGTCGTCTGCTCAGCTGCTCTGCGCTACATAAATCTTCCCCGGATTTTTCCACTGATTTCATCAATTGAAATGAGCCCTATGCCCTATTCTTATACAAAACTATATATATATATAAAAAATAAGGTAACTGATAGTGCCATGCACCTGAAATTGGCTAATTAACGCTTGGCAACATCCAACCAGCACTCGTTTGCTAATTTCCCCTGCTTTTTCCCCATGAAAGATGCCGTATGAGCTGTTCTCGTAATATAAATGTATATAAGAAAGGAAGGAAGAAGCCTGAATGATATTTATATTCACCTGGAACTACCTAATTTATTTCCTACGACTTATTTCTTAGCATATATATTAGCAGCTGACATTTTCAACTCTTTGCTACCGAGACACGTACATCATTAATGTATTCATTCAGTTCACTACCGTCCTTCAAGCTGGAGGCACGTCGCAGTCGCGCCCCTCCATTTCTGCCGCTTTTGCGCCCATTATAAAAGGCCCTGTGACCTCTACCCCAACTAAACATCGTGTGGGAAGCGGTAAAGGACTGAAGATATATATAAGTGTAATAAAGTACTAGAAATAATAGTGTGAGTGTGTATATGAATGAGAAATGACAATACAAGCGGTGAATTAGCGCGAGTGGGAGGCTCATACGTGCTTGTATTTTACATTGCTTTCACAGTGTTTTTTTATTTTGAAGTATGGATTCCAAACTACTTGGAAATCATTGAATATTGTTTCTAGTGTTAATATCAGGCAGTGGTATTCATATTAAGGGATGTCGGGAAGTGTAAAGTGGAGACTTAGTTACCCAACTTCAGAAGTCTCCACAAGTCCTATGGTAGTTGACGAGTGCCAAAAAAACATCTCAGGAAAAAGCTGAAAGTATGTGCCATACGCATATGTAATTATAATATTTTAGGACTAATAAGTGACTTTTGGCAAATATTTTTAAAAAGTCAGTCGGAGCACATTTTTGCCACGCGGGATGGGCACGGTGAGCCTCCGACAACCCCGCGGCTAAGAGGTTAAAGAACGAGTGATGAAAAAGAGGACATTTTTTTTTCTACGCAAGGAAGAAGGAACCAAAGGCCATGGGCCTGCAAACTGTTCTTTCAAGAATAAACAAAAACAACACAAAAGAGACCCAAATTCAAGATCCATTCACTTCGAGATGCCGGGACACACAGCGTTTGAAAGACAGGAGATCATAGCAAGTAGGAAATACAGAGAGGAAGACAGTTCCAGAGCTGACCAGATGCATAAATGAAGGACTGGGAGTAACGGTTAACTCTGGCATTAGAGAGTTGGACAGAAAAGGGATAAGAGGTTGTTGATAGACGAGTACTACGTGCCCGTCGTAGAGGTGGAGGGATGCAAGCAGACAGTTCAGAGTAACAGTGGCCATTGAAGTAGCGATAGAAAAGAGAAAAAGATGCAACAGTGCAGAGAAGAGACAGAGGTTGAAGTGAGCTAGTAAGAGGAGAAGAGTTAATGAGACGAAAAGCCTTTGACTCCACCCTACTGAGAAGGGCTGTATGTGGGGATCCTACCAACACATGAGAGTTGTACTCTAAACAGGGGCGAATAAAACCCATGTATAAAGTCACCATCCGTGCAGGGGTAAAGAAGGTTCAGAGTCGGCTTAGCACACCTAATCTCTTGCAAACAGATGTCACAAGAGATGTTATATGATCTTTCCAAGATAAATCCCGAGTGAATGAAACCTCAAGCATGTTCAAGGATAATGTAGGAACAAGCTGGACATTATTAAACATCAGCGGGTACTCCTGTGGAAGGTTTTGTCGGGTTGATAGGTGTAAGAACTGAGTCCTTGATGCATTAAAAACAACAAGATTATTTTTACCCCAGTCAGACATTAGGTGTGCCATAGCCTCATCCCATTTTTATTGAAGTAACTGCTGAGATGGGCATTGCAGGAACTGAATGGAAAGGTGAAGGGTGGAATCATCAGTGTATGAGTGGATAGGGTTAGATGTACAACTTGGAAGGTCATTGATGAATAAAAGGAAGAGAGTTGGTGATAGGACAGAGCCCTGAGGAACACCACTGTCGATAGATCTAGGAGAAGAACAGTGTCCGTCTACAACAGCAGCTATAGAACGACCAGAAAGGAAGATAGAGATGAAGGCACAGATAGAAGGATAGAAACCGTAAGAGGGCAGTGCCAGACTCGATCGAAAGCCTTTGAGATGTAAAGCGCAATGGCAAAGCTTTCACCAAAGTCCCGAGAGGAGGATGACCAGGAGTCTGAGAGGTAGTTGAGATCGCCAGTGAAGCGTCCCTGACGGAACTCATACTGACGATCAGAAAGAAGGTTGTGATAGGAAAGATGCTTAAAAATTTTTCTGTTAAGAACAGACTCGAATACTTTTGAAACACAGGATGTTAAAGCAATTGGACGACAGTTAGAGGGTTGGGAATGGCCACCCTTCTTTGGGACTGGCTGAATGAGAGCAAACTTCCAGCAAGAAGGAAAGGTACAAGTTAGTAGACAAAGGCGAATGAGTTTACCCAGGCAGGGTGTAAGCACAGAAGCACAGTTCTTGAGGACAACAGGAGGGACCCCATCAGGACTGTATGCCTTGTTAGTATTGAGGCCAGTGATGGCTGAAAATACATCAGATGAAGAAATTTTAATGTCAGCCATGCGGAAGTCAGAGGGGGGAAGTGATGGAGGAACAGCACTGGAATTGTCTAAGATGGAATTGGAGGAGAAACTCTGAGCGAAGAGATCAGCTTTATCAGTAGAAGAAACAGCTACAGAGCCATCAAAGTAGAAAAGAGGAGGGAAGAATGATGAGGTAAAGTTGTTAGAAAGGTTTTTGGCAAGGTGCCAGAAGAAGCGTCAAGAATTTGAGTTGGAGAGTTGGGAACATTTAGTGCGCATAAAATTATTTTTTGCAGAGTGAAGAACAGACTTAGCATGATTCCGGGCAGAAACATAAGAAAGATGTAATTCAGGGGTGGGTTGGCTCCGGTACCTTTTGTAGGCCCTCTCCTTGTTGCGGACAGCATTAGAACAAGCGTGATTAAACCAAGGCTTTCTTGCATTAGACAAAGGATATGAGAAAGGAATGTGTGCTTCCATGCCTGAGAAAATATATGGAAGCTGGAAAACCAAGCAGTAAGGGATGCCTTCTATACGGAGATGAGGAGAGTGGTGGCTGAACAGAGAGCAGTAGACAGAGGCGTTAATGAACCGTACAGAGCCCTTAAGAACAACCCCTTGAGTTGGACATAAAGTAACTTGGTGGTTGGATGAGGGTGTAGAAGCCACAGTTAAGGAGAAAAGAACGCTTTCCGGGAATGGAAGAAGGGTTGTAACAAGGAGGAATACTTGACTGCCAAGCGTAAGGCTAGAAGAGAAATATACAGGGCAAAGTCTGAGTCACAGAGACTTTTACTTGATAACCTAAATCATGTGGAAAGGAGAAATATGATATTTAAGGTGGCAAATCAGGTGAAGAGGGATAATCGGGATATTATAGGCGAGCAGTGTGTGAAGAATGATGAAGGGAGGGTAGTGGTGAACAGTTGGGATATTAAAGATGCATGGAGAGAGCATTATAGCCGGCTGTTGAATGAGGAGTCTGACTGGGACAGGGAAGGTTTGGAGCCGACAGATCCAGCATTTGGCTCTTGGCCTTTGATTGATGCTGCTACTGTGCTTAAGGCAATAGGCAGGATGCAGGTGGGGAAGGCAGCAGGTGTGTCTGGCTGACTGCTGAAATGTTGAAGGTCTCAGGAGATATGGGGGTGAGGTTAGTCACTGACCTGATAAATATGATTATAAATGAGTGTGTTGTCCCAGATGATTGGCTGAAGAGTGTAAATGTAAATGTGTACAAAGGGAAGGGTGAACCCTGGAAAGAGGAAAGTAAAGAGGTATAAAGCTTTTACATCAGATAATGAAGGTAATGGAGAGAGTTCTAGAAGGTATGATTAAAGAAAGAGTGAATATTGATGGGATGCAGTTTGGGCTTATGCCAGGCAGGGGGAGCGCTGTTGCCATATTCACTGTTCGACAGCTTCAGGAAAAATATATTGGAAAGAAAAGGGAACTGTACTTTGTTGCTGTTGACTTCAAAAAGGCCTTTGACAGAGTCCCAAGAGAGATGGTGAAGTGGGCAATGAGAAAGCTTGGGTTGGAAGAGTGGCTGGTTAGGGTGGTTATGGCATGTACGTGGGTGCTCGCACTCAGGTAGGAGTGAATGGAGATTTGAGCGATGAGATTTCCGTGAATGTCAGCGTGCATCAGGGGTCAGTTTTGAGTCTCTTGTTGTTTATCATGGTACTTGAAGCCCTCTCACGTGACTAAAGAAATGGACTCCCGTGGGAGATGTTGTATGCTGATGACTTGGTGTTGACTGCAGAGAATGAAAGGGAGGTGGAGGAAAGACTTAGGAAGTGGAGAGATGGTATGGGGCACAAGGGCTTAAGCGTAAATGCAGACAAAACACCTAGGGTTGGTGGCAGTACAGTCAAAGAAGAGGGAGAGTGGCCATGTGCAATTAGCCACAAGGGCGTGGGAAGCTATTCCATCTTATGCAGTGTTTGTGATAAATGGGTGCACAAGAGATGTAGTGGTATTAGAGGTAGAATGTGAGATAATGCTGATTTTGTGTGTGCAGCGAGTCGGGGAGAGCAGGTGGAGATTGTCAGGCGTGAAAGGATTGAACTTGCTGGCGAGTCTCTCGAGTGTGTGGAAGAGTTTTGTTATTTGGGAGACATGTTATGTGCTGGAGGTGGGGCTGGAGCTAGCTCTGTGGCTAGGGTGAGAAGTGGTTGGAAGAATTTCATGGAGCTGTTGCCTACCCTGCATTGAGAGGACTCTCCCTACATGCTAAGGGGTCTTTGTATGCAGCATGTGTTAGGCGTGTGATGCTGTATGGTTGTGAGACCTGGGCAGTAAATGAAGAGGATATTTGCAGGCTCAAACGTACAGAAATGACAATGAATAGGTAGATGTGCAGTGCGTCCCTGCATGCAAGGCCTGGAGGGACTGAGTTTACAATCAAAGAGTTGAGAGGTAGGATGGGGCTGGAGTGTATTGGTGTTGTGATGAGGAAAGGTAGACTGAGATGGTTTGGGCATGTGGAGAGTATGGGGGATGATAATTGGGTAAGGCAGGTGAGAAGTGTTGATACTGAGGGTGGGGTTGCGAGAGGTAGACCGAGAAAGACGTGGGACGAGGTCATTGTGACCTCAAGGTTAAGAGACTGAACAGGGAGGCTGCCATAGATTGAGCAGCATAGAGAGCCGCCATTAGGTGGCCAAGAATGTTGGAGCCTTAAAAAGCAAAAACGAAGACAGATATACACATACAGTACACCGTGCATAAGCCGAACTTTTAGAAGCCGGAATCTTCATTTAGCCGAACTCAGGCCGAGACTACGTATGAAAGTAGGCCGAAATGTGAAAGTAGGGGGAGAAATGGCGCCAGGCAGACACGCCAGGCAGACACGTGGCGCCAGTCTGCTGCTTGCTTTTGGAGACGGTAGTTGCGCCATTCTTACTGTCATCTAGTGCTGAGCAGTGCTCTCCTTTTGCCTTCTGCCTTGCCATGGAAGGTTCAAAGCTTAAAAGAAGTGATACTGGCACCTCTAGTCGTAAAGGAATGAAGCTAAAAAAAAAAAAAATGTGCGTGTGTGATAGTGTAGTGATCATGATTAAAGTTCAGTACTATTATTACTGAAAGTGTTACATTGCAGTCTATTACAGTGATTACATTTGACTTTAGTTCTTAAAGTAGAGTGAAATAAATACTGGGTACTGTTTAGAATTTATGTTAAAGTGTGAACTCACCCACCTCCACCAACTCCGTCTCCAAAACAAAACAAACTGCCGAAGAATCTACTGCCTCTAACAAAAGGTGTTAAATGCAGTCTATTACAGTGATTACATTTAAGTTTAGTTCTTAATATAGAGTGAAATAAATACTGGGTACTTTTTAGAATTTAAGTGTGAACTCAACCACCTCCGTCTCCAAAACAAAACAAACTGCAGACGAATCTACTGCCTCTGACGAAAGGCAAATTATGTGCACTGAATTCTTTCTTTTTTGTCTTTATTAATTTATACACTGTATATGCTCCTTTACTTTAGTGTTAAGAAGACAAGTAATAAGTATTGTTATTGCAATTTGGGGGGTGAAAATCCATCTCCAACACACGCTCCCGACGGTCTGTACTGCCTCTGTGAATTATTTTCTACCAATTAACCACTTCAGTACTGTGACGTCTATTTCTACTTTATTTACGCTTCCTCCAGCCGATTTTATGGCACTCAGGACTGGACTCACATACTGAAGGGGCTAACGAAGGCTGTACCAACCCCGTGCACTTCCACAGATCCAACCTACACTGACTAAAATTGTCTGGTGGCAGCAAGAACAAAATGAAAATACACCCAGCACTGAAGGGGTTAAATGTATATTAAATGCACTA